>OMKY01100676.1:0-13661 GCA_900302395.1 Bregmaceros cantori | reverse complement strand
GAATTAGACATAAGGAGTTTTTTCCAAAGGGTGCCCAGCCTAGTGCTATTCTATGTTTTACAGCTGCGGATCCGTCATTTGAGGCTGACATTTTGTGGCCAAGGTACACGGATTCTGTGACTTGTCGTATTGGCTTGTCGTCAATAGAGATATGGAGGGGTTGGTTGTTTTTGTCGATTGTCATGCATTCTGTTTTGGATACATTAATTGAGAGGCCTTCCCTTTATCATCAGAAAAAAAATCCATTCCATTTTTTAGTTATAGCATCCAGAAAACTGGTGGGTATCTCTAGAAGGTGCTGATGTCTGACAAAATCTTCAGTAAATGCGGGTGCAGTGCAGACGGTGGCCGCTAGGTGGCGGTATATGCCGCCGCCATACACTCCCTTCATATGCCTCAGGGGTGGCATGTGGCACCCTCGGGTGGTCAGATAAAGGCACTGCAGCCAATGTTATGTTTTTTGGGGAGGAAAAAAACCCAAAGACGTGACACAATGTGTCTTTGGCAGTCAGCGCTACTAGTCACAAAAACGCGGTAACGGATCCTTACTGAATGATTGTAGCAGAACATATACACAACTAGCGTTATGCAGTCGGTGCCGACCGCTAAACAGATATCTCTAAAACGTGATGGAAGCATCAGTAAAACACAGAAATATTGTAGAGTCAGGCTTTCTGTAGGAAGTGAGATCAATGGAGCATGGCAAGGGTGTTTTTTCCAGCGTCTAAATTGGAAGATCTACACTTTGGCGCTAACTGAGTTAAGCGCAACATCAAGACAAAATCATTGAAAACAAAATAACAGAGAACTTCTACCGCACCACACCCGCACCGCACCCACACCCCCGCTGTCCCAGTGAGTTCCCGGGACCAGCCCCGGGTGTTTGGGGAGGAAACAGGGTGGTAAAAGTGGGGGGGTGGAGGGTTTGAGGGGAGGAGGGGGCGGTGATAGAAGGAACGCACTGGTTGATGTGTTAAATTAGGAAGGGTAAACAAAGGCTTTGTTGACTACAGTAGCACTGGTTAATGGCACTGGTGGCCCCTGGGGGTCGGTGTGTACATGTGTGTGTGTACATGCGTGTGTGTTTACATGTGTGCATAGGATTTTTTTCTTTTCAAGTAATCCCTTGAACTTACCAAGTCCAAAAATTTGCTGAAGTAAACTATTTTAAGTTAAGTTTACGTTTTTTTTTCCCCGCCATTTTATTGATATTTGAGAATATCCTGGACGAGGCAGCACTGCAATATCTACTAGGAGAGAAAAGTGTCCTAATAGCAGCACAATATGTGTCAGACTGTGAACGACTGAGGGACAACCAGTGGACAGGAGAGAGATGAACCTTCATGTTCGTTGATATGAAGACGTTTCACTATTGCAGTACAGATGATAGCAATGTTGTACTGTTGTACATACATACATACATACATACATACATACATATATATATATATATATATATATATATATATATATATATATATATATATATATATATACTATACATTGTGTTACGTTTTATATTGTTTTATTGACTTTTTTCTGTATATTATATGTTTGTTAAATGTATGCTTTGGCAATGTATGATACTCATTACCATGCCAATAAATTTGATTTAATTTTGTGTCTGTAAATGGGATGAGAGAGATCGGGCACAAGACCTTGCAGAAATGTCGACAAGCGGAGGAGAACTTGTGACGCTGCTTGTACCTGTGAATAGATACAGTCACTATACTATATATGTGCTGGATGTGTTGCCATGGCTACTGTTCTGTTGTCGTCTCCTCTTCTCCATATCTATGGTCGCGCATGAGTAGCGTGACAGTTAAATCTGTCCCCACCCTCACGATCCAACTGAATTTCAAACATGTTTGATATTCTCCCGACGTACACTACAAAATGTGAGACGCACGACCAGCCGGATCGGCCGGTCGGAAAATTGTGGCAAAATGAGTCCGGCATCTGCTCCGGCCCCTAGACCATTGGGTTTCTGACAATGCGGGCCTCTGAGCAAAGTAGTTGAATAGCTCTGTACTAGATGTTTGTATGTGTTCTCTGTGAAGGGAACACAGATTAGATGAAGCTCTGAGAACCAGCCCTTCTGCTGCTGAGGGTCAGAGTCTATTCAGCAGGTTGACCCTCTCACACACTTCTCTGTTGTCGTCACATTCATTGTCTGTCTTTCGCCTGAGAGACTTCATCACACTCACACAAAACCAACACTAAACCTTTGTGGACCGAGCTGTATTCCTTCCCCGGACACACGTCTCCAAACAACCGACACTCCCACATTTACGCACACATTTAGGCACAGACACACACACACAGACACTCACAGACTTTTGTTTTTGGGGCCAAATGTCTTAAAACGGGTGTGGAAGTTGGGCCTTGTATACAAGATTTTGTGCAAACTAAATTTTATCAGACAAAGGAAAAAAAATATGCCATCTTGAAAGATTGTATTGTAGTGGTAGGTGTGAAATAAGGAAACCAGCCTCTAACATAATGCTCCTTTATTCTTGAGAGACAACACAGAAAGAGAGAGAAGTTCCCCCGTGTCTTATTAGATTGTGGGGGGTGATGTGTAAATGAGTTGCAATGCGTCACAAAGACAGTTAGACCACCGCTATAGTATGCTACATAGGAAATTAAATGTGGGTATTGTAGCGACCATACATTTTATGTTATCGAGCCATCATGCACACAGGACCACGTGTAGTAGGCGGATGTGATATTGGCCCCAATGTATAATATATATATAATGAGCAGCCCACGGGATATTCTCCCTCTTTGTGATTCCGGTCCTGAATAAAGACACCGCAAGAGCAACTTAGAGGTTTCCCGTCGTCCCTCCCTCCTCCACCTTAAGGCGGTTCTACGACCTCTAAAGTATATGCTTTACCTTAAAACTATTGTGAAAGCAACGCTAAAGAAGGGTGGTGCAAATCCATCCACCTGGTCAGCCATCTTGAAAGCATTGGCGGCCAAAATCTCATCACTTCATGAAACTACCCCTAGAGCATTAACACACCAAATCTCTGACAAATCCACCCGTTCAAAAGTTATCGTGTTAAGTCAAAGGACCTCGCGCTGCGCAGGTGGACGCAGTCGAGCACGGAAAACCATTACATCCCCTACACTCGCGTTTCAGGGATATGAATGAATGAATTAATGGTTTATTATATAATGAGTGGCCCAATTAGGGAGTGTGGATGCTCTCAATGTTTCATGGCAGGTGCCTTGCGTGGCAGCTGCCACCATTGACTGGTGAATGGGTGAATGGGAGTTCATTCTGAGACTCTTTGAATGCCACTAAGGAGCAGAAAAGTGCCATATAAATCTAGACCTTTGACCAATTCAGGTTTCAGTGTAACAGGGGTGAAACGGCAACTTTTTCAATTTGTAAACACAGTGCTTGAACCAGCGCTCCGAACCGGTTCAAGGAATCAAAACAAAAACCGAAAACGAACAGAATTTTACGAGGATTGGTAAGAGAAACGTAAAAAGATATCTTCAACTGTTCCGGAACAGAAACGGAACATTATGAAATCCACAAAACCGTTTTTTTTTTTTTTTCATTCTCTATATATTTTACCAAATTCTTTGTGTGTATGGGAGACTTTTCCCTCCACTTTCACTGTCAGTCGTCAAGCCCCATGCATCTGGGGCTCCATCTTGTGGACAGACGAGTAAGCAAATATAATGGCGTTAACATAGTTGCACTGAAGTTTGAAAGTCCACCAAATATATTTTGTATGAATTATATCTAAACTTAACATTTCACACTATAAGGAACTTTAAGAACGATTGAAATGTTTGCGTTCCGAACCGGTTCAGGTAATGCAGCCTACACAGCTTACCAGCGGATTTCCTTTGCCAGCGACAACAGAGGGACACCGAACGACAACAGAATCAACTCGTTTGTAGCCAATGGATAGTGCCCCATTGGCACGTGACAGGGCGACCCTGTAGCTCGGTGTCGTGTCACGTCCCCAGAAAAAAATATGTGTGCCTGGGTGTAGTAGCAAAGCAGGTTATGTTTTTAGCCACGTTGGTTTGTCCCCTCGATAGCTGAAAAAGTTGTGCACGGATGTGGATGAAATTTTGCAGAGATGACAAAAGAAAGAAGTGATTAAATATTGATGCATTTCTGTAGCCCATAAGTAACATAATCATACTTAATCACCAACTTGCTGATAGGTTTCTGTGCGGTCACGTTACTAGACTTCCGGGTCTAGGGGCCGCTGGGAAATGTAGTTGGCATGTTTGCCGGTGGCGTCAATCACAATCACGCTACTCTACGAATACTTGCATTGATAATGGGTTGCCACAAGTACTAGCACTAACAGTACTATGTTTTTGTACCACTACAGGTTTGCAATCTCTTCTAGTGCTTCTAGTTTATTTTTGATTTTTGTCACGCGACGTGTGATATTGCGCTGGATGGGGGCATGGTGTGTGTCCCTTGTCAGTGATTGACAAGGGACGAGGACAGATCATCGGACCGTGCCCTCCATTGTTGAATGAATCATTGTGAACATGTGCATGTGTGTGTGTGTGGGTGTGTGTGTGTGAGAGAGAGTGAATTAAAGGGAGAGAGAGAGTGAGCTTGGGAGAGTGAGAGACTCTCGGTGACTGCACCGTCTGCACGCACACACATACTGCGCGCTGAGCATCGCATCTTTGGCGCTCATTGACGCTGAAATAAATGTAGACACACACAACGGCACGTCCGAGAGCATGCAATATGGACTCAAGTTGTTCACCACTATTCAGCGAAGAGTTGTAGCACCGTCACATCTTTTTATTTTGATTACGGAGTACGGAGGACTATACAATAACTCGGGGAGACTACGTGGGAGCCCGCGATAAATGTTGTATACTGTATTGCACGCGTGTGAGACAGATGATCACGCCGACAAAGCCATTCCGATCGCAAGACAACTTGCCATCCAATCGCCTCATCTCAGCACGCGGGCAAAATAAACAGTAAAATGAGAAAAATCATGTATTCTGCGGCCCTTGGTAGATTTTATAAATTTGCAACCGGCCGTTGATGGGAAAAAGGTTTCCCACCACTGTTTTATAGCATTGCTGTACCTTCCACTTCCCAGCTTTTCCCTGTTTTCATCCCATCACTTCTATTCCTCTCTCTCTCTCTCTCTCTCTCTCTCTCTCTCTCTCTCTCTCTCTCTCTCTCTCTCTCTCTCTCTCTCTGTCTCTATTTATGGGAATTCACATGGAGTCTAAATAAGGATGGTTGATAGAATGTCAAGAATGTCAACACTAATTGATGTCATCCAAAATGAAGGGAATGTTAATTTGCGGAATGTTAATATCAACCAAACTGCTGAGACATATCTCACTGTCACTTAGCTCAACGTCGCAAGGACGACATCTGGACCAAGGTTGATGATCCTCTTGCCAAGGCGATTTCTCTTCTTCTTCTTTTTCTCTTTCTTTTTCTTCTTTTCTCTCCTTCCCACGAAACGGCAAACTAATGAATTGATGGAATACATACTCTCGTGTTGGTTTTAAGAGCTGTTATCCATCTCTATACAGAGATGGAAAGGAAAAAAAGTTCTCCTTTACTGAATTGAAGTAGATACTTAAGTCGTATTTTTAGAGGTTTTCCTTTTTATTTACTTTTACTCAGGGCTCCGAAACCGGTTCAAGGAACGAAAACTAAAACCGAAAACGAACAGAATTTTACGGAATTTTATGAGGAGCGGAAATGGAAACAAAAAAAGATTGGTTCAACTATTCCGGAAAAGAAACAGAACATTATGAAATCCGCAAAACTGTTTAAAAACGTTTTTTTTTGTTCTCTATATATTTTAACATATCCTATGTCTGGCAGACTATTTCCGTCCACTTTCACTGTCAGTCATCAAGCCCCATGCATCTGGGGCTGCATTTTGTGGACAGACAAGGAAGTGAATGTAATGGCGTTTTAAACACTGTTTTCACGTTAATACAGTTGCACTGAAATTCACCAAATATATTCTGTATAAACTATATCTAAACTTAACATTGCAAAATATAACAAACTTTAAGAACAAACTGAATTTTTGCGTTCTGAACCGGTTCAGGACCGATATTTTGGTGGCGGAACGGTTCCGAGAACGAAGATGTTAAACAATTAACAATAATTTCGTTTTCAAGTCCTGCTTTTACTCAGTACAATGTCAACATGAATATCAATACTTTCTGCTACGAATAATCCTCACATTTCCCAAAACAGTCTCATTAGTCTTTACTGATGCAGTGCAGATAAGGTGTTCATGTAGATTGAATGGACAGACTTGATATGGGAATAATGTGTACTGAAATTGATACATACTGTAGTGAATGCACGCGCGGTGCATTCGAGGCCGCCACCTTCGGCGGTCCTCCATGTGCCTACACGCCTCTATATAAAGAGTCAGAACGAAGCTTGACAATGACTGGGCTCTGTTATTGTTGACCCGAGTTCCTCTTTCCCCAGCTCCTCCACGAGGGGGCGCTAGCATTACACTGGTGTCGGAAGTGGGTGCCGAGCCGCACGCAGCAGGGCTGCGGGCGCCGCTCGGGTATCGCTAGTCGCGGACTCGTTGGAGTAGAGCGGCCACCAGGGCGGTGGCAGTGTAGTGAATGCACACATGTTGCATTCTGGGTCGCCACCGTTGGCGGTCCTCCATGTGCCTACACGCCTCTATATAAAGAGTCAGAACGAAGCTTGACAGTGACTGGGCTCAGTTATTGTCGACCCGAGTTCCTCTTTCCCCAGCTCCTCCACGAGGGGGCGCTAGCATTACAATATACTGTTGTCGGGCTCAAATGGCAAACCTTTTGTGCACAGAGCACTGTCCAGAGTCATTGGTTAAGTTACAGTGCACTGAAAGTGGCACGGATGATGCCCTAAACACGCCCAATGACCCACCGTGCGACCGATGGACACTTGCCGCACTAAACGGCTGCCATGCTGCCTATGTTGCTGAAATGCAATGACGTTGACATTGCGGACGAGCGCAAGCTCACGTCATATCCGCTAACAACTTGTAGTTCTGTTTGCAGTCCTGGTGGCCTACAAATTGGTAGCGCAACTTGCAGAAGCACCATTTCCGGTAAGTGCAAAAGTTGTGGAGTTCGATTTGAGACAGTACTAGACTGCGTCACAGTGCACCCAAAAACATGCGCCATTCGAGACACAGTATGTACCTCCAGGTGTCACTCTAGCACGCGTCAGTACTTTGTTAGCATAGCTTAGCCCCATGCATCCTAACATCAAGATGCATACTGTATTTAAATAGTATTGGCTATTCATATGTACATGTCCATACTGTCAAACTGCAAATTACTTTTTAAATACCATGACAGTTTCAGTTGCCGTTCTGTGACCTTCTTCATGAGTTGGTAAGCATGAGTTGGTGGCATGGTAAGCGAGAACTAAAGAATCGTCTAGAATCGACTAGAATGATCATGTCGTCTCAATTAGGCTGGTTCGGAAGAAATAAAATTGTCAAAGGGGGGCTGGGGCGGTGTGATGGCAGAGTGGTTATAGAGTGCGCCCCCTCCCCAGACCCTAGGTTGAGCAGTGCCGCGGGTTCCAGTCCCCCCCCCCCCCTCCTCATCCCAGTTTCCGATTTAACCCTATCATTATCTCTCAATAGAGAAAAATGACGCTAGAGCCCAAAAAAAAAGAAAAAGAAAAGAAACAAAAACGTTTCAATCAAATGAAGTTATCTCAGCACAGTAGGCGTGACAAGTGACCTGGAGGCCAATATCTCGATTCGAACAAGGCCTGCCTTAACTGATTGGTTGGTCCAGACCCACCGAACCCTCTATGATGTGTGGACAATTCGTTGGTACCGCTGCTTGCAGAGTGACTGCACGTAGGCAAGATGCATATGTATCTATTTGTCTTAGATCAGGGAACATCATATTTCAGTATGAATCTTTAGTGGTGTTTTCCCTTAACAGGAGGTCTAAATAAGGATTTCCGCTTCCTCAACAATGTTAAACTAATTGCTGCAGGCCAGAATTAGGGGGGAATGTTAATTTGCGTAATATCAACCCCAAACTGCGCCGGGACACGTTTCTCAGTCACTCAGCTCGGGATTTCAAGGAGGAAAATTGACGACCGCGCTGCCGAGGGATTTCTCTCTCTCTCTCTCTCTCTCTCTCTCTCTCTCTCTCTCTCTCTTTTCTTTTTTTACCCTCCTTCTCCAAAAGCTGTGGCTCGCGAGGCCTGGCTCTCCGCACTTGGGCTTGGAGCTGCCGGCGACATTCTTTCGGGTTTGTGGCGAGGCCGCATAGCTCCAGACCCGATCCTGGGAGCTGACCGCTCGCATTGTCTGAGCGCCTCCTCAGGAATGCTAATTTCTATGGCTCACGGCGAGCCAGACCAAATTGCCAATTGCATTGTCACCTCTTGTGGTTTTTCCTCCTTAACAATCTCCCATTGGCAGCGCGGCACGCTGCTGGAGAAATGTCTTTGCAGCTGCTGAACAATGGACACTGTTTTTTTTCCCATATTTGTTTTAAGCTTTTTTTTTTTGCTAAACATGCTAGAATGCATTTTGGACAGACTTGAAGTTATGTTCATCAAATAAAAACAATATTTTGCTATTTAACCCTTTTAGTCACATTTGTATAGACAGAGATGGCAAAAGTACCCACATGTCTTACTTAAGTAAGAGTAAAATACATTTGTGAAAAAACAACTCAAGTAAGACTACAAAGTACTGATCCAAATATGTACTCGTGTAGAGTAAAAATTACAGGCTCTGAAACATACTCAAAAAGTATTTTTGAAAGTAAAAAGTACAGGCTCTAAAATGTACTCAAAAGTATTTTTGAAAGTATAAAGTACAAAGTACAAAAATAACATTGTATATAAATTTCACTTTTTCACTGCTAGTTTTACAATGTTTGAATGTTTGAAAAAAACCTAACCCAACTCACTTCATTTATGGTTCATAAA
Source organism: Bregmaceros cantori (assembly GCA_900302395.1). Lineage (NCBI taxonomy): Eukaryota > Metazoa > Chordata > Actinopteri > Gadiformes > Bregmacerotidae > Bregmaceros > Bregmaceros cantori. The sequence continues at coordinate 4,699 of OMKY01100676.1, read as the reverse complement.
TCCCACTGCCGGCATTACCGCCCCCTACTGGCTCATTCACACTATTACATATCACTACCACCTACCATCGGTGCGCAAAAAAAATGTAACGAACCTGTTATGGGAAAAGTAAGGAGTAGAAGTACAGATATTTCTGTTAAAAATCTACTCAGTACAAGTAAAAAGTCATCAGAGAAAAAAGTACTTCTAAAAGTACACATACATGAAAAAACTACTTAAGTACAGTACTTGAGTATTTGTACTTCGTTACTTGCCATCTCTGTGTATAGATGAGTTTGGTGGGTAGTTCCAGTAAAATTTGTACTTGAAACAGACTCCGGTGCCAGTCACTTCGATGTGTTCTGACTTATTTTTGAACGTGTCTATTCAGTGGCAGCACACACCTATTGCATTATTAACAAAAAGATATGGTGGTAACTTGCGGTGTGCTACTCCACACCCAAATGTTCTAGTGCGGATCTGGGCCCCACAAATCCATGAATCAATAACTTAGGAGTGAATGCAGCCATCCCTTTTGTCCAGAAGAACATGTCACCAGATCAGTGAGTGAATTCAAATAACTTTTTTCTGTATTTCATCAATATGTATGTGAAGTGGCATGGATAATGGTTCACAGAGCAAGATTTTGAAACTGTGTGTTTTGCGTGACAAATTCAGTCACTTTCGGTCGACTGCGATGACTTTACACAGGCGGCGATACAGAAGTGCGTTTACAAATAATTTTGAACTATGAACGGGTGGTTCCCCAAAATTAACCTTTTAGTTATTGGTTATTTTTTTTACATGACTGTCAGCTATAATTATTGACCCTTATTGACAGTGTACAAGCAGAAGAATATTTAGAGACAAATTCTGAACAAAATACAGCTCCATTTATTAAGCTAAAAGAGAGTGCATTCACAGTTATACGTTAATAAAGCATAATTGAACATCTCGTTCACGTTCGCCTGAAATATGAAGGAGTTCATGATCGTTCTTTGAGCATGTTCGGGTTAAAACTACCCACAGTTACTTTTAAAAGGTTACTATGTTAGATTACTGACCACTTTAAAAATAACTAAGTTAGATTACTTTAGTTACTTATATATATTAATATTATATATTTAGAAATGTAGACAACAGTGGGGCATGGGGTGTGCGCGCAAACATACACACACACTCACACACACACTCTATTCTACTGAAAGTTGCGAATCCCCTTTCTTCTCTCTCTCTCCGATGTTATAAGCTTGCATGACGGAGTAGGCTTTCGTGCTAATGCTTAAATGGAAACGTTGGTGGACAATCTGCAAATAATGTCACTGTGATGGTGAGAGGGGCTGGCTCTGTGGCGCAGTCTGACACATCCAGGCCCATACACAGTCTTGTTCATGCGGCTTAGTTCACAGCACACACAGATCTGTGGTCTTTGCGCCGAAAACATGATTTTAAAAATATTCTATGTGTGAGAAATCAAAAAGTTTGCAATATTAATACATTTGAGGTTAATAATAATCAGATGGGGTTAATGATGTCAATGATTTTGTAAAGAATACATTTTTTAAATTGAATAAACAGGGGCAGTGTGGTTATAGAGCGCGCCCCCTGGACCTTAAGTCGAGTAGCACCACTGGTTTTAATCTCCTATCCTTTTCTGCAATGTCTCCCCCTTCATCCCAGTTTCCGATTTAATCCTCATCTCTCAATAAAGAATGGAAAATTACTTAGCATTCTAGATAGTGGATCCAGCAAACAAGAATCCTGCTTCATCTCTCTGGCTATAAGGATTAAAACCATTCCTGGCTGGTCATCTATATCTCAGGTACCTATTTATCTATTCATTTATACAAATTTAGTTCAGATTAAAAAAACACAGCAACGACATCAAATGTGTCGCCTGCGGGCGCCTACTTTGACCAGCGTTTTATTGTTTTGTTACAGGCAGGATGCCACCATGCCCGGGAGAGGAAGTGGTTTGGGCCAAAAACGTTAATTGTAGGTTTAAAGCGGTCTGATGTGGATTACATCGACTAGTTAAATCAAATGAATATATCCCATGATGCAGTGCGGCCCATGGCTTGCTCTGCTATTAAAGCTCGGCTCTTTAACGACCATGATGCTTGTGACGGCCTGCGTTACAAACTAGTTCCTACGTTGTTCGGGGCAAGACCTGGGGTTTTCCACCCCGGCAGATGCTGGCATTCTGGTGTCTGTTAGGATTAAAAGGCTGTTCGCAATAAAACATAATTTATAATCTCTCAAAACTGAACCTCTTCATCCAGCCCCATACACACATTGTGCCTGTGGCTTCATCTCACAGTGCACACAGCTGTTGTGAGATCGATTCCTCTCTCCAGCGTAAGTATGCTGCAGGTTTGCTTCCCCTCTCTTTCTCCCGGCCCTTCACACTGAGCCTGTCTATAAAGAAGAAAAATTATAATTATTAATAATTATAAATTATAAATTATATAACGTAGTTATGCTGCCACAATCCTTGTTAGCTATGCTGCCACAATCCGTGTTAGCTATGCTGCCACAATCCTTATTAGCTATAGTTTAGGTTTGTAGCATGAGTGCTAATTTTTAACGCCTGTCCACAGGAGGCGCTACCAGTTAGAACCCAAGAGGCGGAACATTATAGGCAAATATACAGGTACAACGAATTCGAATATAAACTAGCATCATTAAAACATAAAATCAATCAGTACTTCAATACTAAAGGAAATACAAATATACACCATTATCGATAAAGACATGTTCTTAGAACCCAAACATGATCCTTCAAGGCATTAGGACACAAGTATTGTTCATGAGTACAACGTTGAATTGATTTCAGCCATGATTTTAGTCCTCTCCTTTTTTCATTGCTATCCGTCTCTAGTTTTAGCTCTGTTGGTATAGAGTTCCAAAGGTTTGTCCCCTTGATGGAGAAGGCCGTCTGTCCAAATGCGGTCCTGCATGTGGCTACAATACACCATTTGGGGAAGCTCTTGTTGCAGTACGTTTGTGTAGACATTTAAAAAAATGAATTAATGTTACAATACCATACCGCCACAATCCTTATAATATTATATAAGATATAACACAAATTATGATAATTTTAAAGAAGGGATCTCCTTTCACCAATCTGTGCCACCCCCTCCACCCTGCTCCCCTTTCCTCTGACTCTGCAAACTTTTCCACAGATCAGTAGCAGGTTCCACGCTCCAAAACACTCCCCTGTCACTCTAGGGGAGAGCCGGAGGGGTGAAACTTGTATGTACGCAGAACCCAATACCTGTGGACACAGCACAAAGCACAAAGTACCTTTCACACTGTGGGATGTGGTTTGATGACAAAGTTGACAAGCAGCTAGGACGGCTGGCTGCATGCTAGGGGTGATGAGACTGCCGAGGCTTACGGAGGGTTTTCAGGCACAGCACGGTGTGATGGGGGTGGAGGGAGGGGTGTCCATTTGTATTACTGGCTGTAGCAAGGACATGACAGGAGTGACAGCGGTGCTCGGTTGCGTTGAGAGAATTTGTATAACTCGACCACAAGCTGTCCAACTAGAACAAAGGTGTCAAACATAGGGTACGTGGGCAGAGATGGGGAATCCAGTTTGAGAAAGTAGAAGTGCTTCCATGTTTTTTTGCTCTACCTGTCACCCAGCCTGGCAGGCAGAACCAACGAATCGTCCACGCATTGCACGCTGCTAGACGGTACATTGGGTCTGGACAAGGGCGGAGTTTGGTATGGGCGACGCGAGATGTGGGCAGAGTTTGCGCATGATTGGGACAGGTGTGGACGACACATCTCGTGTCGTCCAAACCGGCCCTAGTCATGCGCACCCGGTGTAATTTACGGCCATCAGTTAACGTGAATCAAGATGAACATAATAGATGAAAATATATACATGCTCTAATGTAAATTGTCCAGAATTCCAATATTCATAATAAAGCTATAATTTATTTTCCTAAATAACTAAATATTATTATTAATAATATATTCTTCGAGGGCCATATTATTTATTGAAATAAAAACAACAATTCAAAATAAATGATATTGTAGGCCTAATTGATGTCGGCATTTGATATAGCCTACATATAATATAGCAGGGCCATTCAACTTCTTTGCTCAGAGGGCCGCATTTCAGTCACAAAAAATACAAATAATTTTTTTTTAGGATTGCTCCAGGAGCCAGAAAACAATGGTTGGCGGGCCGGATTTGGCCCGTGGCCCGCCAGAAATATAGTATAGTAAATCATGTTCCAAAGGATTAGGAGGTTGAGACGGGCGGCACCCAGGTGCCAGGTTAGTTCGTGGACCGCACGAACACAGCTGTTGCTCGTCACACTCGGCTCCGGAGTGGCTCCATGATTGGCTGCTCTCCCCTTCTTAAAGGGGCTTCGGGCGCTGGGCCTATGCAACGTCCTGTTTCTTCCTCGGTGAGAACTGAGGGGGACGGTTTATGTTTTGTATAGCCAGATCTCTCTCTCTCTCTCTACACTCCCTGAGCTCTCAGTGTAGCTTATTGTTAGACGCCTAGCTTAGCAGCCATCGAGGTAACCAGAGGCTACTGTTCTCTACTGCTGCAGGAATCACCTTCATCTCCACCTCTAGATCCGGCTCACCGGTCCCGGACCAAACCACGGAGATGAGTACTTTCTCTAAGACATTTTAGTTTGTTACGGACATTTATTCTTCGTGTTCAGAGACTCTCATTGCCTGTGCACTATTG
>OMKY01100589.1:4597-20137 GCA_900302395.1 Bregmaceros cantori | reverse complement strand
CTTCAGGGCAGAGTGGCAAAGAAAAAGCCATATCTGAGACTGGCCAATAAAAGAAAAAGATTAAGATGGGCAAAAGAACACAGACATTGGACAGAGGAAGACTGGAAAAAAGTGTTGTGGACGGATGAATCCAAGTTTGAGGTGTTTGGATCACAAAGAAGAACGTTTGTGAGAGCAGAACAAATGAAAAGATGCTGGAGGAATGCCTGACACCATCTGTTAAGCATGGTGGAGGTAATGTGATGGTCTGGGGTTGCTTTGGTGCTGCTAAGGTGGGAGATTTGTACAGGGTAAAAGGGATTCTGAATAAGGAAGGCTATCACTCCATTTTGCAACGCCATGCCATACCCAGTGGACAGCGCTTGATTGGAGCCAATTTCATCCTACAACAGGACAATGACCCTAAACACACCTCCAAATTGTGCAAGAACTATTTAGAGCAGAAGCAGGCAGCTGGTATTCTATCGGTAATGGAGTGGCCAGCGCAGTCACCAGATCTGAACCCCATTGAGCTGTTGTGGGAGCAGCTTGACCGTATGGTACGCAAGAAGTGCCCATCCAACCAATCCAACTTGTGGGAGCTGCTTCTGGAAGCGTGGGGTGCAATTTCTCCAGATTACCTCAACAAATTAACAGCTAGAATGCCAAAGGTCTGCAATGCTGTAATTGCTGCAAATGGAGGATTCTTTGACGAAAGCAAAGTTTGATGTAAAAAAAATCTTATTTCAAATACAAATCATTACTTCTAACCTTGTCAATGTCTTGACTCTATTTTCTATTCATTTCACAACGTATGGTGGTGAATAAGTGTGACTTTTCATGGAAAACACAAAATTGTTTGGGTGACCCCAAACTTTTGAACGGTAGTGTATATATATAAGACAAAATCTGAAACAAGATTAATCTGAAACCGGGTTAAAAAGATTAGACAACTGCCGACGAGGGGAGGAGAGCTTGCGACACCGCAGACCACAGCGCCATTGCAATGCACCGTGCCCTCAGGGGCGTCTTTAATCACTCCGCCATTGCGCCGCCCCTGGACTAAATAGTTCAATACTCATTTAATTTATTGACCTTTCAATTATCAATTAGTAGCATTTATGACAAAAAACAGGAGCTAAGTCTGACACAAGTCTTTGTTCAAAGCATTACATACACAGACTATTGCTTATGTGTGTTTTCATTGAAATATCTACCAAAAACATATCACCTCCAAAGGAAATGTATTACAAAAAGACAAGAACAGGGAGTGGGTCGTGGTGGGGGTTGGCAGCAAAGTCTAAAGGCACTCATAACATAATTGCGTGGGATTAAGAAGAGGATTAGAGTCAGCCACGCTATGAGCCATCTATATAGCTAACCCTCTAAACTGTGGTTAAACTCTGAAGGGACGGAGTACTGGCAGGCACTTTCCTATACTTTTACCTTAATAATAATATAATATTTTCAACACAACTTCAATAAATATGATCTGACTGAAATTAGCAGTGTTTCACCTTCATCCGGAGGATAAAGTGGCACTTTAACGAATCTTGCTATCCAGACATTTGAGTACAAACCGCATCCATTCCTAGTATTAAGTAGAAGATTCTTTTGATTGGATAGATGGGTTTTTTATGCCCACTTTGTGTTCTTTTTTTTTTTTTTCTTTAGTTATTTTTTGGGTGCAAGTGACAGGATGAAAGTAAATGTAGTAAATGTTACTTTGAACATAGTTTTTAATTCACATATTTTTTGTTCACATAATGTACATTTATACAAGATCTAAACATGTTTTTATTTTTTATTTTTGGGGATTTAGGCTCCTTAAATACTCAACGCTTCCTCACTGGGCAGAGTGGTGAGAGCCATTGGACTGAACTCTGGTCACACACCATTTCCACATTTACACTAGCTTTATGATTCACAACCAAAGGGTCCATTTTTACTTTATAGCTACCACTTTGGCAGCAAAGTGTAGTAACCGGAGGCAGGCCTACAATAACCAGAAATTGTCAGAGCGATGACATCAGTGGCGTCGCTGCTATATGAACCCTCTCCTAGTCTCTTCTCTTCCACATGGTCCCACAAACCAAAAAGTCAGGGGCCCCTGTCGCTTTTGCAGGAAGTGGGGGCTCTTACAATAATTGCCTGCACCAAGCAGGTTATGTTCTCGGTCGCGTTGGTTGGTTTGTCCCCAAGATAACTGAAAAAGTTGTGCACGGATCGGGATGGAATTTTGCTTGAGTTGTTGGAAATGACAAACAGAAGAATTGATAAAATCTTGGTGCATTTTTGTAGCCTATAAGTAACATAATCATACTTAATGTCCAACTTACCGATAGACCGCTGGCGCTAGCCGCGGTCACGTGACCAGACTTCTGGGTCGCAAGTTAACGGCCGCTTGGGAAGTGTAGTTGACTTGTGCTGAGCATGTTCGCAATCGCGCTACTCTAGGAACACTTGCATTGATAATGGGTTGCCACAAATACTGTTAGCACTAATAGTCCTATTTTTTGTATCACTCTAACAGGGTTTAAAGCACTTTTTTGAAACCCTTCATGTTGTCTGTTTTGGAGTCCACCAAACATTCTGTACAATTATATTTTTAAGACATATCTTATAATATACTTATACTTAAGTATTATACTTAAATTAGGGGTGTAAATCACACCCATCATGGCGATACGATTCAGTATTGATTTCCTGACCCAATGATTACATTTTTTTCGATACTCAAGAATGCACCACGATACGATTCGATATTCTTTGTTTTTTTATTTAACCTAACAGGGGAGTGTAATAACGTCCAGGAGCAAATGGATAAAAATACACCAGAAAAAAGATTGATAGTCTTGCGCACTTATCGATACATTGCATCGTCAGGTGTTGTATCGATGTATGGATACAAAATCGATATTATTTACACCCCTATAATAAATAGGCTTTGCTGCAGTTGTCATAACTATATAGTCAACAACAATCTAGTCCATTAAAGTATTAAACAGTCAGTCCGCTATATTACAGTGTCTCTGGGTCATTGCAAAATGCATAGTGTCAATGTGATCTGGCTGAAACTTTTTTTCGTTTAGTTAACCAAGTTAACAAATATGGCTGGGATTGTTGTAAAATATTATGACAATTTAAGAGACAAAAAAATATTATAAACAGCTCTAATTTCAGTGCTATTTTCAGAAATGTCAGAGATTTTGCACTGATTTTTGAAGGTCCATCAAATATTTGTTACAAATGATATCCAAACATAACCGATTATAATATAAAGGTGTATTTACCGACATTTCCATTCTAAACATGTCTTTGTTGGAAGTACTTGGCACTAATAGCTATTAATGTTTTCTTTTTTTTTCCCATTCGGACCATTGTCCCATTATTGGCACACAGCCAATAATTCCAGCACTATTATTGAAACAGTCCAAACTCAATTATTTCCCAGCTAGAATCCAACTTTGAGCAATAGAAATGGTTCACATTCATGCAAACACAAGAACTAAAGTAAAAACAACCTCACTTGTGATTTCTTTTTTTCTTAATCGACCAGTCTGAGTGGACCATTGAGCTCGATGCAACAATTTCCAATGTGAGCAGAGAGTGGGTGACGGGGAAAGAGAGAGAGAGAAAGAGAGAGAGAGAAAGAAAGAGTGTGTGAGAGAGAGAGAAAGTGGGAGAGAGAGCAAGTGAGAGTGTGTGAGAGAAAGAGAGAGAGAGTGTGAGAGAGTGAGAGAGAGAGAGAATGTGCAAATTACTCTTTGGGGCACCTGACCATTGGCCTTGTGCCCTTTGGTGCACAGGCCAATGTGGGGGCTTATTGTGTATGGGTAATATTCCTGGACAGTAAGATAAACGTGGGTGACGGATAGAGAGACAGACAGACAGAGAGAGGGAGGGAGAGAGACAGGGGAGAGAGACAGAGAGAGGGAGGGAGAGAGACACCCACACATGAGTAGAACCGCATGCGTAAACAAGTCATGGCACAGCCATCAAAGCCCCGCCTCGGCCACTTTCCAGCCCTAACCGGCAGCAGAGTCCAGACTGCACCAAGCCGTGCCACGCCACCACCGCAAGTTAAAACCAGCCAATCAAAACCAACCAATCCAAGCAGCAGACCAATCAAGCCCGGCCGCCTCCTCTTCACACCAACACGACATACACTGGAAGCTCTGTTTACCACCCGAACCTGCCCTGAGGTTAGGGATGGGCCCAGCACCCAAAAATACTATACCAAAATTACTGAGGAAGCAGGAGTTTCATTACATTACATTACAGGTGCTGCTGGTAGTAGCATCGGCTCACAATGAACAGAGGGAGGCAGGCAAGATCATCGTTAGGCACCACTAAAGCCTTGGAACACGGATATTTATTCCAAAAAGAGGACAGTGGCGGGTGCGTGGGCTGCATTCCAGTTTCCACTACAGAGACTGGAAAAGAAACGAAAGAAACTTGTGCCAGTCTCAGCGTGCGTGTTTATTGTATGCTGTAACTGGGGCGTTATAATTTAGACTAGAGATTAAACAAACTCAATTACAAAAAAAAAACACTTGCCTTTTTTAATCGTTCCAATGCATTTGGGACACTACTACAGCTTCTGAAGTCATACCTATATTTATTACTTTGCACAAGTGCTATTATTATGCCTTTTTCTCATTTGCATAATAAAAAGAAGTAAACACATATGCTTATTTTATGCAAACCATTTAAAATGATTTTTATTTTTTGTTTAATCGGAATACTTGAACAGCTTCTGGCAGAGTAATCTAAAAATATTTGATGGTTATCTAATATGTAAAAAATATATATATATCTAATATATAAAAAAAACATCTGATTTTAGATTTGATTATGATTTATGTAATAAAAGAAACATTACCAAAACAAATCATTTTGTCAAAAGGTGAAACATTTTGTTTGAGATTTTGCAATTGTGTCCCCTCACCTCTATTCAATGAAGTAGAGGAACTAGTCTGTAGGAGTTAGAGACTAAGCCCAGAGTTTATAATCTCATCTTTTATGTCAACGTGATGAGGCTGCCATTCTAGTGCAATTGTTCTTACTGATTGATTGTAAGATTTCCCCTGATGTACCCAGCAAAAGCGACAAGCTTCCCGGCTAGAGCCAGAGAGAGAAACTGAGACACAGTCCAGTCCTGTTCTTGCGTCCGCGCTTTTCAGAGTGAACCAGTGTGTCATGTGACACAGTTGGCGCATGGTATTCAGTGTGCACTTAAAATGTATGTGAAATGGCCCCCACCGAGTTTGGAGCTAAAGTTAACACACGTTCACCTAAACCTTGTGACATGAGCGGACCACGTCTCTAAACCCAGCATTGGGGGAAGTCAGACTGGAAAACTCACTGATCAATTACTTGGACAAATTCTTTGAAGAGTCTTCTAGCCAAGAAGGCCTTGGCTGTAGAAATAATTCATTCCCAGATCAGCTGCTGCATTTCCCTAGCCTGGTGAGCCAGAACCAACACATCGTCCACGCATCGCACATCGCTAGACGCTTGCATTGGGTGTGGTAAAACCAGGGTCGGAAAAATGAAAAACAACGTGGCAATCAAATTGAGGCGTGACAACCAAACTCCACCTGTACAAACTCCCTCCTCGTCCACGCTGATTGGTCGATTGAATTATTATTATTGATTATTGAATTAGCCTCAAACTAAATGTTATAATCAATTACTCGCTTCATTGCTTGGGCTGTCTTCCGCTTAAATGTGTTTAATAAACATTGCTGTTTAATATATTTATAAAATAATGATAACTAGAAGCACTCAGAGATTGCAAACCTGTGCCGTAGTGGTACAAAAAAAAATTGTTCTTTTAGTGCTAGCAGTATATGTGGCAACCCATTATCAATGCAAGTCCTTGAGTAGAGCGATTGTGATTGACCCATAGACTGTATTCCCACCAGCGAACATTTCCCAGTCGTCCCTGCGACCCGGAAGTCTGGTCACGTGACCGCGGTAAGCGCCCAGTGAGCCATCGGTAAGTTGGTGATTAAGCATGATTATGTTACTTACAGAAATGCATCAAAATTTAATTGATTCTTCCGTGTGTCATTTCCAACAACAGTAGAAAATGTAATCAAGATCCGTGCACAACTCTTTCAGTTATCCAGGGGACAGACAAACCAACACTACCAAAAACAATCTGCTTCCGTGGTGCAGGTAATAAGAATGAGTGCAAATTTCTAAGTTATAAGATAGCACAGAAGAGCAGGCTCTTCCATGCTAATAATACAGATTAATGATTCATCGCCTGTAAAAATGGCTGATTAATCAATGATTATTTATAAGCATTATTTGGAGCCATAATCTGATAGCCCTTAATGTGTGTGTGATTTTGTTTATGATTCCTTTTCTCCATGCCTGTGAGTGTAGCAATTCATCCACCCCTTTCAGTCCTCACAGCGTGTGGGAATATGCCATTTCAGCATCCTGGGTGTGTGCCTGGAGCCACTACTAGCGTAGTGGACATAAGACTGCTGGTGGCGTCGTCCCCATGGTTCCCAGGCATGTGGTCAGAGGGCCAACGTCTGTTTATGAGGGCCGAAGCGCAGGCCAGTGGAGTGAAGCTTTGCCATGTTGGCCAGAAGAGGGTAAAGTGCTGCCATGTTCTGAGGTTAGCACGATGAGGTCAGGCCAGTTTCGCGCATTAGCGATGATCCTTGTGTGCTCCTACTAGAAGAGTGCAGGTGGTTTGGGAAACAATGCCGTGGTCTTTCGGCTAGCAGGTGATTTTATGTAAAGGAGCTTGGTGTTGGCATTATACGACTGTAGCTATAGATTGTTTTAACCATTAAGTATTCAACCAAAAAATAAAAAATTGATGAACCGTTCCAAATATGGGAAACGCAATTTGACCCGGAAAGATGAGATCCTCTTCTATATGTTATAAGCTGCTATGTTTAGATATACTTTTGTGGACCTTCAGATTTCAGTGCAAATTGCATGAAAACCAATGCCGCTGGTTAATCAAGTAATCAAACTTTTTTTTTGCCACGATGAACAGCAATTTTGAAAATAAAACAGGAAATAAATTGAGAGCCCATCAATAGCTATGCATTTTAATTATATTTTTGAGGTTAGTTGAAATTATAGATTGTGTGTAATATGTTTTGATCGAAACAATTCCCTGGATGTCAAGTGCAAATTGCATGATCACTTTGTGACCATGCAACAAATTTAAAACAAATTTGAGACAGTGCTGACCTGGTGAACACAGTTGAAATTGGCGTGTTCCACCCGGGTTTTGGAATGAATTACCAGGCAGATGCATTTGTGTTTTTGTTGTAATCGACTTGTTTGAAATCATTTACGCCACTTGGCAGATGTTCATTACCATAAACAGCTTGTAAAATGGACAGAGCTAGTAAAGCGTACAATTGGTCCACTAAGCAAAAGCAACAGATGATTTTGGTGGTAAAATCCTCAATAAAGGTGGTGATGAAAAAAGGACAAACTTGACCAAGTAAAAGAACACTTGAAGGGAGTGAAAAGGGAGTGAAAAGGAATGATTCAAACAAGACTGAACTTGTTTAATGTGGCTTTCATTTATTTTGCAATTTGAGGACATCTGTGGTCAAGATGGTGTAAAAGGAAAATGACTCAAACCTGACCCATATTATCCATTTCAAATTATCCCACCACTAGTCTTTAACCTTTGGTGGAGTCCTCACCACACAAGAGATGGAAAATTAATCTTGTTTGTGACATCAAAGTTCAGTGAAAAACGCATCCATTAATTTTTCAGTAGCATGATCACAGCCATTTTGCAAACTGAACTTGGCTTGTTTGTTATCAGCACAGCTACTGTGATTACTACTCATCCAACTGTAATCCCAACTCTAACCTTCAGGTTAAGAGTTGGGCCGGCTGGTCAATGATTAAGACACTCTACGAGTTGGCAATCTGATGCGTTGCAATTCTAATTGTATGAGTTTAATTCCATCTTTATGAGATCAGTAGGCCGGCCCGATTGAACAGAGTTGTTTATTGTGGTCTCAACTGTGCTGATCTAAATGACCATTATTAATGGAAGCTTCCATTCATGCTCACATTAATTTGTCAGTATTTCTGGTGTTTGTGAGAGTCCAAATTCATTCTCCTTGGGCTTGTGATTACTTTGGCTGAGAAGCACGTGGGTCCTTGAAGCAAAGCACACCAAGATCCAGTACACCAAGCACACACGTTAACATGCACTCATAAATTCATAGTGCATGTTCAGTGGTGATTTTAATTAACTACCACCAGGAATCATAACACCCAATGCGTTTTTAAAGCTAATCTACCTTCTTACTTGTCAGTTAGGTCTAATTGCCAGAGAAAACAATGAGTAGATTGTTCTATGGGGAAAGAACAATCTAGACACCCACCTCCTCACATGTAGTCCGTCCTGCTGTGAGTCACACCTAAAATTACACACCCGTTCTCTACGACTTTGAACAACCTACATACACCTTGAGTTCCACTGAAGTCTATTAAAGAAGTGATTTTAAATGGCCATGAGCTAAAAATGGTATTGTCATTTTTTAAAATGTTTTAGATAAGGTCCTTCGGACAACCTTTGGCATTCAGAGTCCAAGTAGAAGCACATCAATAAATGCATTCCCCAATTTTATTGTTTTATTGATACATATTTTTTTCCAAAGGATTTCCTTGAGAAAATAACAATGTGTAAGAATGTAAATATTGTGTCCATGTTCATTTTTGATGTTAGTAGTTTTTGCCAACATTGATTGCTCTTCATCTTATAGAAGATTAGTATGAATCTTGCCGTTGTCAATGATGCAAGCTCACAGACTACGAGTTTTCCTGCTACAGATGCTATAGGGACACTGCAACACAGAACACATTGCAGCACAGAACACAGGCAATGTGACAAAAGGAACTTGGGTCTACGTTCACAGGAACAGTCTATTTATATATATATATATATATATATATATATACAAGGCACGTTGTGTAGATAACTTGGGATTTCGCCAAGTGGTGGGTAGAGGAGTGTGGGGGTCAGAAAGTGGCATGTGCAGCTTGCCTAATCCGGAGCTAATTGGCGGTCAGTAGCCGTATGGCAGCAGGGAAAAAACGATTCATTGTTCATCATGATTTATATCAGTGACATCATTTGCCATTCGTCATAGGATATATGTAAAATATTTGATGATGGCAAGCCTAAATCGAAAAAAAAAAAATCACAGCCTTAGTACTGTTTTATAATTACAGCAAAGCCCTGGGAAACTGAGGATCGCGTTGGTCTTTTGTGACGGTAAATGGTAATAAACCTACTCGACTGTGAGCCTCTCTTTTGTAGCGCAGAAGGTACGAGTCATCTTCTCTGCCTATAGAAACCGTAATGACCATTGTGTCCAGTGGAAGCCTGGTCCATAATTACTGCTGGTGCGTCAACGCCACACGCTCTCTGGAAGATGGAAAGAAGTTCCACCTCAATCAAGGCCCGCCCGGCCTGCTGGCTGGATATATGAGTCGCACGAAGAAATCTCAAAGAGGTAAACATCATGGAGTTATGTTATATAACTTGGATATATACAGTAAGTGAGGAATGGTACATGGAAGTCATAGAGTTCATGGTTCTGGACATCGTTGGTACAGGTTGCGAATGATTGTATGATAATTTTTTTTTTTAAAAAGAACAATTGAAAATATACACCAGGGATATTCAACTACGTAACAACACATAAATAAGGTTAGTATGCAATGTTCCCGATCGCCCGAACAATAATGTTTTAGATATGACAAATTCTTAAATGTAGTAAGTGAATAGTTGTGATTTGTCTTCTTAAATTTAGAAAGTAAAAGTAAAAGAAAAAGTAATTTTTTTAAAAATCTACTCCAAAAGTAAGAAAGTACACATAAAAATTGTAACTCATAGTAGCGGAACATTAACACCACTTTAACTATTCATGCTGTTACCTTGTTGAGAATGTATTTAGAGAAAGTAATTTGGTCAGAGTTTAAAAGTCCTGCCAGGCATGCCGCACCATCTTACTTAGCAGCATGGCAAAAGTACCCAAATGTCTAACTTGAGTAAGAGTAAAATTCATTTGTCGAAAACAATGCTAGTTTTACAAACACCTAGCCTAACTTACTTCCCTTGAGGTTCAGCGGCGACACCTAATGGCTGTCTCCCGTAATACAGGCCCATGTGCACTCTTGTCATTCTATACTCTTTGACATTACCGCTCCCCCTACTGCCTCATTCACACTATACATATCCCTACGGCCATCGTTGCGCAAAAAAAAGGTGACGAGTCTGTTTTGGGAAAAGTAAGGAGTAGAAGTACCAGTATTCCTGTTAAAATCTACTGAGTACAAAGTAAAACTTCATCAGAAAAATGTACTTCTAAAAGTACAGATACACGAAAAAACAACTTACGTACAGTACTTAAGAGTATTTGTACATTGTTACTTCCCATCTATGGTTAGCAGTGCTAAAAAAATCTATCAATAGTTCTCAATGAAATGATAATTGGATGTGGGAGCGGGGGTTGACAGTTTGAGAGGCAGGGGCAAGAATGATAGGAGGAGAAAATCAAACAAGGGGTAGTGGGGAGAGGAAAGTCTGGAAAGGGAAGAACGGAGGTGTTAGTGACAATGAAAGGTATGGAATGATGACTAGAAGAGGAGTGAAGAACAGAAGGATGGAGAGGGAGCGAGGTAGCGAGAGGGGACGGAGGTAGAGGCAGTGGCTGAGCAACTCATTCCAGCGGTAGAAGTTGTAGGGGCGCATTACGCTGTGACACATGTGTGTGTTGGTTTTGACGGCGAGCTAAAAAAAGGAGGATTGTTTTTCTAAGTCAGCATCTTCCAAAGCAAACGTGGTATTTTGCGAAAACTTCCCGTGCCACTGCTGGCCTCAGGCCCTGCCGCCGCACACCTCGTCGCCCGACGACGACGCCAGCCTGGTGCCGACAAGCCTGAGAATTAATGTGCTTCAATAAGCCGCCCGAGCCGGCCAGCGGGTTGGCCGGTTTAGGAGAATAAAAGCTGTGGGTGACACGGCGGTTGACTCTGCTTGTTTGATTGATTCCCTCTGCTGGCCGGGCAAGGGTTTTTTTTAAAAAAAAGCTCCTATTTACGATGCTCTTCTCTCTGCATTCTGCCAACCAGGTGGCAATGGGTGACTGCGATTGTCTCCTGCGACCCGCCATATTCTCGAGCTCGCTCTGAGTAACCCTTTCCCAGCTTGTAATTACTCTCGGTAATTTTGTGAAAGTGAGGCGTGTTGGTTGGCATGGAAACAGCCATGTTTCTTTTTGTTGTTGTTGTGTGCGCGTTGTTCTTTTTTTTTTTTTCAAGTTGTATAAAAAAAAAGGACAAGACCATGAGGTCATTGTCGTGCAGTAGCTCTGTTTCTCTCTCCCGACCAAGTCTGGAAAGTCTCTGGCTTAATTGGCTGCCTAATTTGCCTTTTAATACGCCACTACGCCTGTCCGTCGGAGCCGGCTGGTTTAGAGCCGAGACATGGAAAAGTGATTTGGATATATTGGGGGAGCAGCATATTTTGTTTTGCGGTCCACATGTGGTCACGAGACCCTGTTTACTGTGCAATGCTGAGCCGAGCGGGCGGGCCGCGGGCGTCCCAACAGGTTGCTGCGTGGAAATTTTAAAAAGAAAAAAAAAGAAAAAGGGATGCAATGTCAAGTGTAAAGAGAAAGTGCAGCCGAAGAAGGGAAAGTGATATTGCAGTCATTACAGAGTGAGATTTGATTTGTCCCACAAACATGGTCCCCACCCTCGCCCTGCCTTGTTGTGGAGCCACTTCATTTAGTCAGATCCTAATCTCTGGGCTGTCGTCAGCACGAGAGTTCCTTTGACTGAAATGGACAAAGTGTAGACTAGTTGAGGGGTTGTCATGGTTAAAAAATTCTTGTTGAATCATGATTATGGATGTTGGCGCTTCACAAAATCGTAATGTTCTGAAGCACCAATGAATGATGAAGAGTGGTTTGTAATTTACGATTTTCTTCAACACTTTCACAGCCAAACATTTCCAACACATTTGCACTGAGGTCTGAACGTCCAGCGAATATTCTGCAGAAATCTAATATAACCTTTATTTTATGACAAATTGTGATTGTGAAATTAATTTTTAGATAAAAGATAAAATAGAAAATCAGATCTAAAATTGAACTGCGTTTCAAGAGGTTTGCATTTTCACAAGAAAAGTAAACATTACCTATGTACTTCAAAACAATGAACACTTTTCATTCTGCGATTTTATAAAATTTCCACTGTTGACAACATCTGGAGAAAAAATACTCAAGATTAATAATATGTTGTGATTATTCCAATTAAAAAATAATTGAATCTACAGAATCAAAGTTATGTGGACGAACAGAAACCAGACCCATTAATAAATCCAGCATTCACACTTGCGCAAACCAAGTACATGTCTCATGCTAAATCTTCTGGAAAGCACTTTGACGTCTCTGCACAACGCGCCTGTATACAGGAAGCACCCGTTTACCTCACTTCCTGTCCACAGCAACACTGCAAAGTGTCTCGCTTGTTCTCTCTCACTCTCCTTCTCTCTCCCCCTCTTTTTTGCCTCCGTCTGTGGCCACGTTCACACGCCCCGAGTATTTATGTTCTTTGTCCTGTTTACTGCCATGCAACAAACACTGAGGCTCGGCAGCAGAGAGCGGCCCATTTCTGATCCTGAGGACCAAGGGCCACTCGCTCGCGTGTGTTTGGGCTGGCCTACGACTGCTAGACGTCCGACTGTTGGAGATGTCAGGCGATGTGTCTTTGAAGTGCGTTGTTTGCCAGCAGATAAGCTTCTGTTTACCATCCACGGTAACGGTGGTCGCGCCACCGCCCGTGCCACCCACCCCCCTCCTCTACCGCACACTACGAACATATTTTGATTATTTACTTAGTGAAGGAGAGGGCTTTGATCGCCCACAGAGTTTCCAATCTCTAGGAATCAGAAAGCTGTGACATGCTCAACACTTCAGCACGGTGGCTTTGCTATGTCCAAAGCTGCATTGCTTTTGGTCGAGGTCCATCTGACGCGGCTACAATTCACCTCACGTTTCATACAACGTCAACTTATTTCTTTAAGACATATGATATTGATAGGGGGGCACGCGGTGGCCGAGTGGGTAGAGAGTGCCTCCCCCAGACCATAGCTCGAGCAGTGCTGCAGGTTCAAATACCCTGTTCGGCTTTTCTGCAATGTCTCCCCTCGACTCTTCATCCCAGTTTCCGATTGAATCCGGTCACTATCTCTCTCAATAAAAGAATGAAAAACGGTGCTTGCGCCCAAAAAATAACTTAAAAAAAAAAAAAGACATGATATTGATGGATATTGATCAATGATTCTGTCGAAATGAAGAATGCCAGTCTTTAATTTATTCTTATTTTCACTGTGTGTCTCAACTGTCTATATAAAAGGCGGTGCACCGATTAAACAGAAGGAAAGGACGTCCCTGCCCATTCGTCACTATCCTCCAAAGAAATGAATGAACAGAGCACCTCCCCTAAACATTTATCCATGCCCGACGCCAAGACCAACAAGCATCTGGCAACTCACTCGTTCACAATCCGTCCCCTCATCCACCATGTTTTAAGATGTTCATGCGATTAGCTCATTCTGAGATCTGTGGTTTGGGGGGTGGTTCTTTGCAATAGGCCTCCGATTGTGTTGGGAGAGCTTCCCGCAGCGCATGAAGGCAACTAGTGAAAAGAATTCATAGATAGAACTAAGGCTGCAACTAACGATTATTTTTGATCATCGATTAATCGGCCATTTTTACAGGCGATTAATCAGTGAAATCAGAAAAGTCAAATCTGGCACAATGGTGACATCAAATATCTACAGCGATATCAGCTCTCAAATACATTCATTATGACATGTGGCAAGGCTCAACCTTTGGCAGCTTGGGCAGAGTGGGAATTGGCTTCAAGCAGGATGGGGACAGCCTCCGAGGCAATGTTTCAAAGTCCTGCCACTACCATGAGAAAACAACCATCATCAAACTATGATAATGCATGACAGGCATTGGATAACTGTTCAGAAAAGAAAAAGCAAATGATATGGGCATCTCCAGGGAACACATTTGATGCCACAATGATGTATTTCCCACAAACTTGCAGGAAATAGAATTTCAAGATGGGCGTATTCTTTGTTTTGGGGAGTGAGTAGCTATCCTACGTCTCGGCGTGGGACTACCGTGACCGGCAAAGAAAACAACTTCTGCATGCAGATAGCGATGAATGCTGTGTTCGAGTGAAGAAGAAAACACTACACGCGTCGGTAGTGATTAGGACATGGGTAGGTTGTATTGGGTTTGAACAAACAGAGAGGAAATAGATATCAGAAGATTTACACGTCATCATAAAATGACCTTCTACAAATAAAGCATTGAGTTTTGCACATTGCAATCAGATAATATCTAATTCACTTGCAGATGGTGTGTTTTACTCCAGTCAAGGAGTCGATCATCAAAATACTTTTGCAGACATTGAATTCGAATCCGAATCCATCTTTCGGCTTTGATGCACTTTTATCAGTGGTAACAAGCTATAAAACTGGCAATTATAAATGAATGTTAAATTCTTTTGGGCTAATAATTTCTGTCAGCTTGACGTGTGCCATTGGCTAGGGGTTTACAAGCCAATGAATGTGTGGCCCAGCAAGGGTTTTGTAGTCATAAAAATAAATGAAAAATGCCAAAAAATACTGAATGATGACATCATGGCCCTTAAATCCCCAGCTTAGTGCTTAACCCAACTGGAGAAGCAGTCCTCCAGTGTTGTGTAAATCATTCCCTGTAGGGATCATTTTTCTCATCTAGTGACATTTGGTTTCAACTCTTTTTTTCTTTGAGTATATACTTAACTATATTCTTTACGTGTCTGGCATGTCAGCGTCTGGAATGCGTAGTCGGAAAAACTAAATTCGAGCAGCCAACAAATATTTTGGTATTTTGCCAAAATTTGGATGCATTGATTGACTGATTTGGTCAGCATTGAGAAAGAGAAAAGTGCCAGACAAGTATGTGCTGGCAGTAAAAGACAACTATGAGGGGGCAAAAACTTATCAAAGCTCCCAATGGATACTCAGAGGAGTTCAATGTAGATGTTGGGGTACACCAAGGCTCAGTCCCAAGTCCTTTCCTCTTCATTGTAATATTAGACGTCCTGGCGGTGGGCAGGAGGTGAATGCACCATGGGAAATGCTGTTTGCAGATGATCTAGTAATTGTCTCCAGCGACCACAAGAAATTAGAAGCAGAGTTGGAAAAGTGGCGGCAGCTTCTGGAAAATGCAGGACTCCGTTTCAGCAGAACCAAAACAGAACACCTCATTCTAAACAAGAGGGCACAACACCGAATCGAACTAGGTGACAATCTACTGCCAGAGAAGGAGCTGTTCAAGTACTTGGGCTCTGTTATCGATGCACAGGGTGAATGCAGTGCTGGCATTCAGAAGCGTCTGGGAACAGGCTGGATGAAATGGCGGCAATTAACGGGAGTCCTATGTGACCGGAAAATGCCAAACAAACTGAAGGGAAAGG
>OMKY01100514.1:4733-28852 GCA_900302395.1 Bregmaceros cantori | reverse complement strand
CCCGCAGAACCGCTTCGTCTCCGCCTTGCTCCTCGTCTCTCTCCTCAGACCCGACTCCAGAGATCTGCTCCAGAACCACCTTGAAGGGGCTCTCCGTCAGGCTGGGGGGACAGACAGTGTCAAGTGATTTCATTGGGGCCATGATACAGACAACCTTCATAGCAGTGCAGTTAATAAAGCAATTTTGAAATATGCTGTTCATTGTTCAAGTGCATCAAATGATTCTTCATCTTTTAACGTGATGTGCGTGTGACATGACGTTAATCCATTCATCTTAACCTGTCATATATTCATTGACTAATTATAATCAAATACCTTATATTACAGTGGACAAATTGCCAATGTTCATCATGAGTTTGGTGCAAATTAATACAGAAAACAAAAACAAAAAAAACAGAACGGAAATATCCTTTGTTACAACAATACAACCAATGCAGTGGGAAGCAGGGCTCCGAACCGGTTTAACGAAAACGAACAGAATTTTACGTGATTTTATGAGGAACGGAAACGAAAAAAGATTTCTTCAACTGTTCCGGAACAGAAACGGAACATTATGAAATCCACAAAAACGTTTTTTTCTGTTCTCTATATTTGGACATTTCCTATGTCTGAGAGACTATTTCCGGTTGTGCATCCATTCAAATTGTGGACAGACAAGGAAGCGAATGTAATTGTGTTTTAAACGCGGTTTCACGTCAATACAGTTGCACTGAAGTTTGAAAGTCCATATTTATAAACTGTATCTAAGCTTAACATGGCACAATATAAGGAACTTTAAGAACGAACAAAATGTTTGCGTTCGGAACCGGTTCAGGAACAATATTTTGGTGGTGGAACGGTTCCGAGAACGAAAACGTTAAACTTGGCCTGTCTGAACCATTTGGAACGGAACTTTTAAAAAATAATTTTGTTTTCAAGCCCTGGTGTGAAGGCTTAAAGCAAAAAGGGCTGAGGTTGTGGACACGCACATCAAGGTGGCCTAGCAACACCTCAGCACATTGTATTAGTAACCAGAGTGAAGCAATGCGTACGTCTTGGTGCGGACTGGCTTGGGCAGGAAGCCGAAGTCAGTGTCTGTCACTTTGTGGTGGGCCTCGGTTGCCTGCTGCAACCCGCTGATCTGGTCCCCGCAGTGGGCCAGCGTCCAGCCGGGACCCCAGCCCACGCGGAATGAGCGGCCCATGAAGAGACCAGCGTCCATCAGCAGCGCTCCCTTGAGAAACAAGTCACAATAAACCCACAGGACCATCATCACTTTATCTTTTTCATTATATGGATATGGTTGTCGACATGTATGACAGTATTTTGTAGGCAATATGTGTAATTGAGTTTTCATTAGGGGGTGGTCTAATCACTTCCATGTTAAAAACATTCATTTGTCACAAAGACAAAGTAATATATCTGAATTAATCTATTATATATAATTATTTCTGTGTTAAAATAATTAATCAACATTTTAAAATGTTTTGCAAACTTTGAATAACAACCATGTTTTTATTCTTTTTCAAGACATTCAATTTAACATAACTCATCAAGAATCTGCTCTGCAGCCAACACTGGAGAAAAAAAATGATCATTCAAGTTTTGATAAAATTCACGATCCACGTTTGCAACGATGAGCGACGGCTATGGTTGACAGCACCTACCTTTCCCAGTGTGATGGACTCCTTAAGAGGAACGGGACCACCCAGCCAGCGGGCCCCCACAGTGTGAACGGCGGGCTTGGCGGCACGCGGGGGGACCAAGAAGGAGGTGGTGCGAGGACTGTCGGTGGGCCCCGTAGGCCCCCGGGCCGGAGAGAGGGGAGAGAAGAGCTTGGCCGAGGACGGCGAGCCTTCTCGGAGGGGGTTTTCCAAGGAAGGGACGGAGAACAGGCTGGATGAAAAGCGTGCCTGTAGCAAGCCGCCCACTAGGAAATACAATAAAATACATGAATGTATAAAAGCATAGCAACAAGCAACTTTCTCAATCAATAACAAACCAATCAGCTCTAAAAGCTTTAAAACAAGCTAACCCTAAAAAAATCCCACCATCAGCCAATGGTGGATCCTGCTAATGTTCATCCCTAGTTCTCTCTGTTCCTTACCAGAGGTCCGGCTTTGGACCCGGGCCACGGGCCGGCGGGGGGAGGCGACGTCAAAGCCGGCTTTGACCAGTCCCTGTTCTTCAAACATCTCCACTTCATCGTCTTCTTCAGCAAACAGAGAGGCCTTCATGATCTGATACAACAGAAACACACGGAATAGAACTCTGTTAGAGACCCACAGCGACACAAACGATAGGGATAACAAGAAAGCTTGTGTGGGAGAACACAAGCCATCACAGAAGACTAGGCTCTTCCATGCTAAAATGGAAATGTTAAGTGCACAATTTGCAACAGGTAGATTGCCATAGTCCAACATCGAAAAGATTTCAATATTAAATGTCCAGGTTAATTATCAATCCAATTTTAAAAGGGAAAAATTAACATGTTCATTGTCTAAAATTGGCTAATAAATCCATTGTCAAAACTAGAAGCACTCAAGAGATTGCAAGCCTGCGCCACAGTGATAACAAAAAGAATAGTACTTTTAGTGCTAGCACTATGCGTGGCAAGCCAATATCAACGCAAGTGCTCGTAGAGTAGTAGCCTCATGAGCCAGAACCAACGCATTGTCCACGCATCGCTAACGCTAACCAATGCGGAGGTGCGGGAGATGCGGCCACGCGTGCCGTCACTATGGAGAACACGGATTGTTCACCCGTTAATAATAACGAAGTATGACTATTATGTTACTTATAGGATACAGCAATGTACCAAAATGTAATAACTTATTTATTTCGTCATTTACATCAACTCTGCAAAATTTCATCCAAAGACAACCTGCTCCGCCCCGTCGCAGGTAATAAACAGGTTCAGCCCCGATTGAAAAACATGAAAATGAGCAATGTGAAGCCAACAGGCTGGGCCACAGTACAGCAGTAAGAAAAAAAGAGGCAGAAAATAAAGCCACATAGACGACAGAACCACGTGAACAACAGCATACCTGTAATGTGTGAGGGTTGATGCCCATACTGGAGGCCATGTGGCTGGATGCAGACTGATAGTCCTGCTCAGACACCACGCCCAGGGCCTCGGACCGCTGGCAGTCATCGTCGTCCTCTCCGAGCAGAGTGCCCTCTGCCAGGCTGGCGGGCTGAGTGACATCCACCATGTCACTGTCCAACTCGGTCAGGGGGCTGGGCACCAGCTGGTCACCAGAGAGGCAACATCAAGTCAAATTTCAACAACATCAGCGCTTGTATAGACGAGTTCAACGGGCAGTTCCAGCAAAATCACAAAGATAATGAGGGCTTCCGGTGTCGGACACTACAGTGTGCATGGCTCAAAAGCACAAAATTGGCAGAAACCGGCCACGGTCTAACCGAGGGGGGCAATAGAGTATAGTGCAGTAGAGTTTGTCGATTTTTCCATCGTCTACCTAATGACTTAGAAAATTGTGCAATCTAATGGCCAATCAGGGTACTATTCGAACGTGCATAGAGATTTATTTATTTATTTTCGTTATTATGCACTGGGTGTATTGTTTTCATGAATGTGTGCCAGCGGGATGCTCCAAACATAATTTTGTTGTCTCTGTACAATGACAAATAAAGATCTATCTATCTAGAGAAGACCTACAAGACAAAAAAAAGGAACAAAAAAACAAAACAAAAAGAGGCTTTCACTTGTACTTTATTTTAAAAAAAGCAGCTCTACCTCAAAGTCAAAAAGCCAGAGCCATAGCAAAAATCCCAAACAACATTACAAAACTAAACAGACCTTTTTCAACTAAGGGTACAAATTACAAGGCTAGAGTTGAACACCCAAACTTGATATACATTAAATTCAACATACTATACTACATCTACAATATCCTGATTGATTGATAATCCATTATAATACCCCTTTGACACAGTCAGTGTCAAAAAAAAATTTAGGGCATATTCAAACTGCATTTTGAATTTGTTGCGGATTAGGTCCTGGACGCAGAGTGGGTTGTTTCCCTGATATAGATTTGCCGCGGTTGTATTTAGACGCAGTGTTTAACAACAGAGATACATTTGAAAACAACTCCACGTATATGCTGCAGCTTCTCGCTGATTGAATAAATATTCGGCCATAACTTAGGACGTGGATAACCATCAGAGCCGCCGTGCGGAACACTTCTCTATTTTGTGTGTGCGTTTCTGGACCCGAAGTTAAGGTAGCGTTAGCACTAGAACGCGTTTGAGTCCCGGGTCGAGACCACCCTTCTCAAAACATTTAGCGCACGCTCTGACCCGCTTGCTGCATTCATATCAACCGGAAGAACTAGGAAGCGAGTTCCATCTCGGTTGAAAGGAGTCAGACCCAGGATAAACATGTTGGTTTACTTTGAATACGCCCTTAATTTGTCAAACAAGGAGTGTGAACTGTGAAGTGTATGAAGGTACAATTTGAAGGTGTTGTTGAGTTATTAATGGAATCGCTTTCAAAACATTATGGAGCAATAACATAGGGAGCAAGAGGGATTTGAGTGCCCAAACTGATGGCAATGACTTGGCATCAGGGAAGATTGGAATTAATGCATGCCATCTTTCATCACCAAATGCACACACATTTACGCACAACAGATTATAGATATGAAATATATTTCCCTGCAAGTGAGAATATACAATTAAATACATCAAAAAACAATCATGGCCAAATTAACATGGATGAAGCAATACCAATGACTCAACATCACACACACAAAAGAAATCACTGTTCAATCAGGGAATGCTCCATGTAATACAGGGACAATGGACACACACACTTCCAATAACTTTGATTTCACTGTTTGCAAAATATAGTCAAAGCCCAAAATAGGCATACAATTAACAGAAGGGGTTCTGCGACATAGCACATCGTCCAACTCAATCAACATTTTCAGCTCAATTACATTGACAATAGTTTCTTACCATACTGCCCAGCCCCAAATCAAAAGTGTTTTTTTTCTTACTAATGCGCGCGCGCACACACACACACACACACACACTAACCCCATGCAACTCATTGCATGTGGAACGATAAACCGCAAAAGTATGTTAACCGCGGTGCGCCCCCTTGCGGTTATTAGACCGCGAGGGTTACGGTTTTAATCGCAGTTTCTTGTTGACGACTCGGCTTGTTGACGTTGTTTAGTAGTAGTAATAGACCAAGTGTCCTTCGCTGACCACCTCTTTGAACCAGTTGGAAAACTTTAAGCCAATTCTTCTGTAAATTACATTAGACCATTTCACAAACACATGCTGTTCACACTATCCATTATTGACTAACAGTAGCTTAGAGCTGACAGGAATGAAAATGATGACGCACAGCGCCAAGTTATTTGTGTTTCACACTTCTAAAACTAGCAAGTGTAATATAAGTAATATAAGACTTGAGTAAATTAAATGTCACACCTACAATGAATATGTTTGTTTGACATTCAAGACCTTAACATTTTTTATGACTTTTTAAACCTTTAAGATCTCACGGGAACCCTTTACCTAGCGGTTGATTACTTTGAAGACATGAAAAGTTGTACCGCTTTAAAATCCCTAGAATTAACAGCAATCCAGGCAGAACCAGTCAGCCCCCTCTACCTGTGTTTCTGGTGCCCCCTGCTGCTGCGCTTTGGAGGCGGCGGGAGGCAGAGCAGCGCTGCCCACCGCAGTCTTTAGACGCTTCAGGTCACTTTTGGCCGGCAGGTCGTCTTCCTCTTCCTCCTCTTCCAGGCCGTATTTAGAGAAGTGTGCCACCTGGAGTGTGGGAGCAGGTGTGGCGAGGTTAGGCTGTGGCCACACAACCATTTTCCTTGTACTCTGTACATTTTCAACACAAATATCTACTGCCTCCTTTCCCAAAAACAGGCTAGGTTTTTAAAGCCTATATAAATACACTATTAACTAACATTAGGTAATGTCGCCTAATGTAAAGACCACTGTGTTAATTTCTTAGCTTGTCATGTTAGTGTATATTATGAACTTTTTACTTTCAAAAAGGTTCAGAGTACATTTCAGAGCCTGTACATTTTTAAACAAGTTTTTACTCCAACTTAAGTAGATATTTGGATCTGTACTTTGTAATCTTACTGAGGTTGTGTTTGCACAAATGTATTAGTAAGTGAGCCTTAGATTCAACCTAGTTAACTCTTAGCTCTTTCTTAGATTCATTTCGTGACATAATTACAGGCTATGATTTTTGGCTTCCGAGCAACCAGTTATATCAAACGAGCGATAAAAGCATGTACGTTTGCACAGGATATCAATGACTAAAATTAATAATCAATTAAGCAAACAATTATATTTAATAAACAATTTGATCAATGTATAGAAGAACTACAATGTGTACTAGAGTACATTTTACTGCATGTTTGCACGCTGGATCAAAGAAGAATCTCTTCTTTCTGGACCATTGTAGGTCCTTAAAATCCCCAATCCCCAATTCCTCCATGAGTGTTAGGAAATATAAACGCATAATAGAAGAACATTACCACGACTTTTCAAAGTCTCTACCTTATAGAGAACATATTTTGGTAAAGCAGGTTGAAAGTCCTGCCTTGCATGGTCCTTCACCATATTACCTAGAACAGCTTAAAAAAAAGATCATGTTTATTTGACTTTATTGTTCAATTGTATGAACCAAATTTTGACATCCGTACTTCAACATATCCCTGTCCAAGGTCAATGACGTACTACTGTTACAGCCAGAAAATAAACTCTGGAGGTCATCGAGAGCGATGTGTGGGGACTCACCTCGAACACCCACGAGCCGGTCTCGGGACGGTACTCCAAGAAGCGTGCTCCCTGTTTGCGCGAGGCGCGCTCCAGGCGGCCCTCGTAGTTCATCTCCTCCAGACGCTTGGGGCTGGTGATCAGAGTGCACGAAGTCTTGTCGTTTGGCCACACGCCGTCCAGCGTCACCTCCGCACGCCTAGCAGGGAAGAATGGGGAGGAATAAGAGCATTCTTAATGCATACGTTAAGTGTCATTTTCTATTTGGTTTACATTCTTAAATTTGAGATATCAGAATGTCGCTGTTCGCTTACATAGGCTACATTTTTTGGCAATTTCTGAAAAGCAAAAAAATACAAAAATCGGTAGTACTAATAAGAGTAGGCTCACATTTAATATTTCTATGCAAAAAAAATGAAAATATTAGCAATAAGTGGAGATGGCGAAACAGCAAAATGTTTGCAATATTAATATATTGCATATATTTATAATAATAATCTACGCTAATTATCGTTCCGATTTTAAATGAAAAATGAACCGATTAATCGATTCATCGTCAGTAAAAATGGACGATTAATAGATTATCAAAATAATCGATAGTGTCAGCCCTACTCGTATCATTCATTTTTTTTTGTTCAATGGTATCGGTGCATCCCTAGTGCTCATCCATACAATCACCTGTTCAGCCCTTCTCCTTCGGCCGGCTTAATGTTGTCATCTGGGTAGACGATGATCTCCTTCCGCCTGAAGTGCACAATCTCGTCCAGATTGAGTCCCGTAACGTTGACAGCACCGCTGAAGAACACAGACCCATATCCTGGAAGGGCAACAAATCAGAATGTTATATTTGGCAAAATTCGTGAGATTATGAGTTGGAATTAGTGACCGACCAATATTATTCGGCCCAATACCGAGGTTGAGAGAATGCAATGGCTGTGTGAAAAATAATATTAAAACATTCAATTTAATATCAAAATGGGATTTATTTTGTTATAAGATGTGTAAACGATGCAAGTAGTCAAACAGGATTTTAATGTTTTCTTAGTTATTTGCGGTGGGTCAACAGATTTAGTACGGCAACACGATGAGTCAGTGGTTTTGCTGGATGTGTTGTAAAATAGAATTGGATATTTGGAAGGATTTATATATATATATATATATATATTTAAAGAGTGGTGAAATAAAAGTCTATTCATAATGATCACATGCCCAAGAGTGAGGTCTGGTGAGTGTGGTAACAAATAAAACAGAAATGATTATGAAATGTTTTGTCATTGTAGTCATCGTGACCTCTGCTTTCTTGAATTGATTTTTTTTTTTTACATATTTTAACATTTAAACCTGTTTAGTCCCAAGCAAAGCAACATAGTGCCTTTCATCAATGTATGAAAACAAGGGGTAATCAGTGAAATTTACTGATAGAGCACCAATACATATACATTTTTAAAACTAGAGGTATGCAGTCGGTGCTGACTGCTAAAGGGATATCCCTGAAACACTTAAGAGGTGCTGTTCCTGTCCAAATTTCCCTTTAATTCCAGTTAATCTACCTCTTATAGAGTATTGACATACACCACTTTGTGCAAGTGTTACTACACAAGGAAAAACATCCATCTTGAAAAGGATTTATACTTGTATATGCTTCATCTTAAAACCAAATAACTACTCTGAAAACATTGCTAAAGAATGTTGAAAATCCATCCACTTGGTCAGAACTTATGGACAAAACCAAAATTTGGCCATCTTGAATTCAGCCCTAGTGTTGGCCTCCGAAGACTCAGTGCATTCAACTACCCTAGAGCATTAACACAATGAATATTGGACAAATCCATCCATGCGCTCAAGTTATCGCGTTAACAAGAAGCATGCAAAACAAAACCATTACATCCCCCATGCGTGGTTAGTCGGCAATTAATAAAATGGAGGTCTGAAAGGTCTGAAACGTGACATTGCATGTAGTCCAGACCTTTCCTCCCCACAGTGAAGTCCTCCACCACACACTGTCCGTTGTCCACCAGTGTGGCCAGCTCGTCCAGGGAAGGGATGGTGTAGTACCCGAACCGGGACAGCACGATGCCTGGAACAACATGACATTGGGACGACTTTTACATCATTTGTTATGGAAACCATGTGTAATCCCCGAGTTCTCCACTAGGGGTCGGTCTAATCACAAGCATGCGGGTGGTTTAGTGTTCATCACCCACAGGTGATGAAAATAAAACAATTTCTCAGATCTGTTAAGGCCTGAGAAAAAGGTCGAAAAAGTGACCAGTTTTCATAAAGTTCATGGTCAAAGCTGCACCCCCCCCCCCAAAAAAAAAAGAACAACCTTTGTTCGAATCTCAATGTTTGTAGACTGAGCGGCAGTAAAACTTTTCTAAAATGCCATCATCAACCTTTGACAAACCTCCAAAACGCCCAAGACAGGTAATTTCCTCTTCTCTTCCTCATCTTATGTTGCCGTAACTGTGGAGGGGCTACTTAAGCATCCTGCACTCAGTATACTAGTTCAACCGGATAGTGCTTAATCATATCAAGGACAAAGGCATTCAATAAAATGCTTTGACTTGGAAAAGTGAACCATTGCTTTCAATGTGGTGCAGCTTTGGTTTGGAAAGACTCACCGGCCGGGTGAGGCGGCTGCTGCTGCTGGCTGCCTGGAGCCTCTTCATCTTGTGCATTCTCCCTCACCTCCTGCTGGGTCTCCTCAACAAGAGACACCTCCTCGCTGCTCAGCTGAGAGTGGTATGATACACAAGATCAGCACACATTAAAATGACATAACATTACAACTGTTTCCTTGGGGATAATACAAGGAATCTCCTCACCAACCGTACCAGAAAAAAATTAAATGACTTTCAGTACTGAAGTGCTAAAGCAATCAGCACATTTGCGTCACAATGGATGCAACGAGCCTGTGCATAGGCTGTGACTACAAAGTCAAAGAAAGACAATGCCATGTCAAAATTCACTTAATGCATTATCCAATTGATGAATCAATGAGTTTACTGCCCCTTTGTGGATCAAGTTAAAAAAGGCTAGCTTGTTCAAACTACAGGTTGCCGATAATGACTGCTTAAGAAAGCTCATGAGGAAACCTAGGTGGAGCAGTGCAAGTGAACTATTCTGTAGCCTGGTCATCGTTACTTTTCATGCACTTAGAAGAAACTTACCAATTTATGTCGCCTGAATGAATCTCATAATTGTATTATTAAGATGCTGGTTTACCCGAGCCTCTGTGTGTGACAAGATATCAGTCTCCATTCTGGAAACACTGGTATGACTATTTTAAAAGTTGATTGAGTCATTCTTTGATTTCCTCCCGTTTTCGAAGTGACAGACTGCCAATCAATCACTCAGTGTAGGTGCTCATGTGTTCCCACATAATTTCCTCACGGGAGAGGTTCCTTTTAATCTTAAATATATTCAACCCTTGGTAAGATGCTTGATGCCTGAAGATGCTCTTCAGCGTGTACCTCTAAGCCGTTTCTGGTGGGCACCCGCTGGACGTGCAGCTCCACGATCGTGTCCTGCATAGCGTCCGATGGCCGCCCGTGGGGGGTTGGCTTGGCGATGGGGTTGACACAGAACTGAGTGACCTCCAGCTCATCCTCAATCTTCTCATCACCCTGGGATGCCCCCTCCTCTGTATTGTCAGCAAGGTGACTGAAGGAGAGGGAGGAACCATGCAATTTCAGTTGTCGAGCATTCTGTAGGAGGCTGCGTAACAGACTCCAGCCAGCAACAGCATTCTACCTCTGCGGTGGGAGATGCGGCGATATGAGAGAGTCCTTCAGCGTTCGGCAAAAAAGTTTGTATTTGCTCGGTACATTCAAGAATATGAGAAAAGTGTGCAATTCACATACCATAAAGCCAAGCCAACAAATCATTGAATGCGTCAAGCATGTCCAGCACGCAAATAATAAATGCAGTTTTAAAATGTGCTTACTACAGCATGATGATCCATTACACATTATCCACTTTGCCCATGGCTCTGTGCAAATATTGTGAAATACCAAGACATGCAAGAGAGACAAATTACTTCACAATGAATGGGATTGCTGCATTGACTTTGACATTGATCTGCAGAGGCATCTGATTAAATCGCGAATTTGAGGGGCACAAACCCGCATGATATTTTTTTGGTGTCGAATAGCAGACTAGAGAGCTCATTGGGCTTTAGGGTGTATTCACACCTGCCACCTTTACTTGAAAGTAAACCAAAAAAAAATCTGTCTGGCGGACATTGTGTGTTGGTCTGAAAACAAACCCCCGAATTCTGGTGCGGGCTAAACAGCTGAACAGAGATCACCTAAATTTAACCTGCGGACATGGAAGTACCCGCATGCTCAATTAATAGCGTGCAGCAATTCAGAACGCACGGCTGCACTAGCCGCATGTAGCCCATACAGTTATATGAACGCTAAAATAGATGTAATTTGCTCAGTGAATAGAAAAGACAATGGCCAGTAAAAAAAATCTCCAAATGTCAGTATATCACCGCATCTCGCTGGTGTTTTTCCATGTTCTTTACCTCTCCCCGTCAGTCCCATATACACACAGACATGCAACTGCTCTCAGGAATGTTTAAAATGAACAGACAGACATGCTGTCCTTATTCCCATGTTTAAATTGAGATTAAGCAGACTACAAGGCGCCCAGTGCTCCAGATGATCCAAGTTTAGCCTGACGTTTTCGGGAGGAAATCGGTGTACAATGGGGACTTCTATTCCACACACATAAATGCTTGAGACTATTTTGATTACGTTCGAAACAAAAGTGAAAGAAGACATGCAACTGCACGCCCGGCCCTCGGCTCAACAGATCTACGTGAAATTCAATCTGTGTTCTTGATCGAATTCAGACCTGGCCGGCGCCAAGCACCTTGAGCGCTCTAATCTATGGCAGACCACAAGTTTCATCACTGTTAATTAACGCTGTGCATGCAAGTCTCCACTGAAAATAAATCAACATTTTTTGATCATCTGTGATTCTGCCAGAACTGCTCGCTAAAGTCTATTTTATTAATACAATGCGCTTAATTTCGTAGTTTTAAAAGCAAGCAAATAAATGTAGCAGTGAAATTCATGACTTCCATTTGCCGCACATACGAGGCTCCAATATTCCTACCCACCAAAGTACCTACCTTTGTCCATTGAGCGGATAGTCTGAAGGAGATGCCAAGTCATCAGTGTCTCTGCTCACTGGGCTGTTATACTGACTGTTGTTGAGGTTCTTCAATACCAGCTTCTTAATGCTCTTCCTGTTCATGGACAGACACGGTACATGACTGAACAGCACAGGTATGTGATGTGCAGCCTAATTTCTTCTACTGTCCTCAGAGGGTACCCGATTCTCACAGTCCAATAAAGTTGGACAATATAACAATATGATTGTTAATCGGCGAACATGCAGATATGTTCATTATTGGCCGATGCCCTTCCATTAAAAACACTTTGGTGAATAGAGAGCGAGTGTGTATGAGAGATTGCCTTCTCTCATACGCATTTTAATGAAATAGCATTCATGAATGTAAAGCAAACTTCAGTGTCCTCTCTGAATGCAAGTGTCGGCGGTGCCTGAATGAATCCAGATTTTTAAATCCAGGAGTCAAATAATTGTGTTCTTCATAGTTCCCTTCTGCTGACGGGAGCCTTGTGCTGGCGGTAGACACGGCTGCATGGGCAAAAAGCGGGCACACTCGTGCCGAAAGCGGCGATTAGTGCGAACCGCGGGTGAGGCAGTAATGACACTAATAAGGCTTGTTTGTTTATCATTTACTTATTTTGGATATGATTGTAAATCGCTATATTTTCTACGGACAATAACGTGCATATACAAATTCCAATATCGCCCAAGCCTACAATAAAACATTCAAAACCGAAATATCTGCTTATAGTATTTCCATGTCTTAGTGTGTACGCAACCATGACACAGTAAATACGTCAATTTGCATAATAATGAATCTCCAGTGTATACAGCAATGCAATGCACAAAACGTACTTCAGCTGTCAAGTGCATACCTCCACGACACAACTATAACCTATGACTGCAGGGTGCTGAATGCTGAATACTGCCACGGCGTAGGGATGTCAACATACGAATACATTTTTCGATCCTCATTACATTTTATCAGTCAATTAACGCTTTTAATGAGCCTTCCTGGCGCTGCTATGTATGATCGTGTTGTACCATGCAAGACAGAACATGTATACTGAATGACAGAAAAAGTCCTAAACAAGGTATCGTCAAAAACTAAAAACGGTGAAAATGTTCCATCCACTATGGTTTTGCATTCAGTAACGAGGTTATGGGATATTATTATTGATTGGAGGAGATTCTTCTTAGGTGTTTGCGTGCATATTTGCACAAAATGTATTGTAGTACCAATTGTTTGGCAAGAAAATGTAAATTGAGGAAACATTCAGTTGAAATTGATTGATTCACCATCGACACCCCTGCCATAACGCAAACGTACCTGGGTACGAAGGCTCCGTTGGTCAGTGCGGGTTCATCGTCATCCAAGCCATCAAACAGTTGGGACTTGGACGCTCCCAAGGAGCTCAGTGCCTTCGGGCGCATCCTGGTGGCAGGTCGCGGGGTCAGTTTGTAGTGCGTAGGAGTGGTCAGAGCCTTCTGTGCCGTTGGATTGGTCGGCTTCAGGCGCTGTGCGTGTGACAATGAGAATCGGTAAGCTCCATTGAAGCAGTGGTAACAGAGACTTCTCAACCTGAACAATCAATTGACTAATTGATAGGGAATGTTATATTAGGGAATGTTATATTAGCCATCAATAGAAAAAAAAAATCAATATAAAAATAATCACTTAAAAAGAAAAAATGTTGCCCCATAAATGGTGACACCAGTGCAGCTTTGAAATATATCACCTTTGCCCACATTACGGGCCTTGGGAGACTCCGCTCGGCTGGTGGTGTATTAAAACAGAGCGGCTGCAGAATACACGGTGCAACAGCTCATCAGCCGAGCGGACTCTGCCGCCGCATGCGCCGTACCAAAACAATGCGCAGCTCCCCCTGCACAGCGGAGAATGCTGCCCACAGCCAACAGCCCCAAAAATATGTACAATGTCATGATTGGCGATCAAATCGAAACTCTGAAGACCCCTAGCTTCTAGTTATGAATTTTTAAATCAGATTAATCCAGTACAGTTAAGGGGAACTGGAGGGATTTATCATATTTATGAATGGCCATTGTTGGCATTTTGCAACTCCTTTAACCATGTCATATATTGTAAACGGGAATATTAGACCTTATGGGACAACCCCCACCCACCTCCTCCTTGTTCTTTGGATCAGACAAGGGGTTCCTGAAGAGCGGAGAGTCTCCGTATGGCGAGTACAGCAGCGCGTTGATCTGTTGCTGCAGGACTGCCTGCTGAGCTGTGGCTGCGTTTGGGTCGCTTAGTGCTGGAGGATGATATGAAGTGAGCAGTTTAGCTATCAAGTTATTTATCAACTTGTCCAGTGGTAGTACGTCCGTCTCTGGACTCAGACCATTGTTGGTCTCCGAGTCCAGAGGTGGTCGAGTCATAACATTATGTGTTGGCAAAAATGAGCTTTATTCTTCACAGGAAGGACCCTGGCAAAATGCTCACAATGGGTGGGAGCTTTTTCATCTGGCCTTTCGAGGTTTTGTCGTACCGCTTGCTTCCGTGCTGGCCTTTGGGCTCTTCTGAATTGAGAATATAAGGTTTCGTCTTACAAATTACCTTGGCATTACTAACAAACTGCAAGGCTCTGCCGAATCCTGGACCGGTACTAGATCGATGATATCTTTTAGGGTTGAACACTTAGCATTAGACATCATGCTGGTCAGGCTACAAAGAGGTGTTGTGCCGTCTTCGACGATTCCCTTTTCACATTACCAGTTGCCGGGGCAAGTAGAAATATATTCTACTTTGGAACAATTGTCCCAAGCGATACCCTTTTCAAAAGAATGCGTTCATACCTGAAGGCGGTGAATACTGACCGACAGGCTGCTGTGGAGCTCCGAAGGTGGTCCCACTGTTGAATCCAGTGGCGCCAAAGGTTCCCATGGTCCCTAGGGTAGTACCAAGCTTGTTTTGATTGTTGTTAAAGCAACCTGGAGGAACAGCCGGCAGATAATTATACAGGCTTTGCACACCGTGCCGGGAACTGCCCTCCAACGTACCATGCACATTGTATTATTTTTCAAACTGCTCAAAGGCAGGGCCAACGATCTCATAAGCACATATGCATGATATTGTTTTATTGAATTGGGTCAAAAAACAATTGTGTTGGCCTGGTTCATGTATTGGAAAACTTGACCGGTTGTTAAAAATACACATTACTATACCGCCCCTCATTCCATGCACTAAATAGTCCACTGGGTAGGTCTGCAACAATTAGACGACTAATAGAAATTTAATAAATGCAATGATTAAATTAAGGACTTGAATCATTGTTATTTGCCAAAAATATGATATTAAATCAATTATTTCTGAACATATGAAATGGACACAATTGGTAAAAAAAATAAATAAATAAAATAAAATAGTACGAGGAAAAGCATGAAATTATTA
Source organism: Bregmaceros cantori (assembly GCA_900302395.1). Lineage (NCBI taxonomy): Eukaryota > Metazoa > Chordata > Actinopteri > Gadiformes > Bregmacerotidae > Bregmaceros > Bregmaceros cantori. The sequence continues at coordinate 13,530 of OMKY01100514.1, read as the reverse complement.
CAGTACAAATTGTAATGCGCTTGTGTCAGAGACTAAGTAACTTAACTGTCAGACATTTGTTGGTTAGGAAGAACCAAATTTGAATATATTTAAACGTTGACAAGATTAATTGGCAGAAAATATTTTGGGTATATATATATTCTGAAGTTTGGGCGCAAGCACCGTTTTTCATTCTTTATTGATGGATTGACAGGATTAAATCGGGAATGAAGGGGAAGACATAGCAGAAAAGCCAGACATGGGATTTGAACATGCGGCACTGCTCGACCTATGGTCTGGGGGACGCGCTCTCTACCCGCTCAACCATCGCGCTGCCCCATTTTGGGTATATTTTTAAAGGAGGAAAAAAAAAACACTTTATTAGTCGGCTAATCGTCATAAAACAATTGTTAGTTGCAGCCCTACCACTGGGTATATGATAAAACATGCATTCAGAGTTCATACCCCCAAAGCCAGTGCCCAGTCCAGTTCCCAGTCCACCTGTAGCAGTTTTATTTCCAAAAAGTCCTCCTCCTGCATGGAAAACCAGAATTCAAAATTTCAAAGCAATGACATAGAAACGGAAAAGGCTTAGCATGCACATGTTACAAGTACCGCTGTTTATCAGAGTGAACCCGCAGGCAATATGTGTATGTATCTACTCAGTTAAGAACAGGGAAAAAAGATACATATTTTCAGTGTTTTTTTTAAGCCCAAGGTGCTACGAGGACTCGCACAAAAACACAAAAAACGCACAAGGATCCAAGAGAGTCCAAAGAGTCCTTGGCACCTAAGGCTTAATCATTGTGCTGCAATATTTTCAACTTTCACAGCAAATAAATTCTGCCTTGAAATATGTGTTATGGTCACCATTCAAACTTCAAAACAATCATCTGCATTGCCCAAGGTTTCCAGCGTGCTTGGCAGATGTTTTTGATGTTTGAGCACAATTCACACGCACAAAACAGAGCGCAGTGTGACAGTGCATGAAGAACACCTACCAAAGGCAGATGTGTTGGTTCCGGTGCCGAGCGTGAGGGCAGGCTTGTTTCCAAACAGAGAGGTGCCCGTGTTACCGAAGGTGCTGGTACTGGTTGTGGCCGTTCCAAATCCTGTTGGCTTGTTCCCGAACAGGCTGGGCTGTGAAACATCAATAAGACCAAAGCAAAACCACAGTGTGGAACATATGCAATATTGCAACATATGCACTTGAGTCTTTTCCGTATGACAAAAGTGTCAGATATACGGCACAGGCCTGAATGGGTTTAACCCGACCTGCGAGATAATGAAAACGAAAGCAATTTCTCAATGATATAAACTGCCATTCTTAATGTGTTGACTGGATGCCACAATAATAATTCTGTTTCACAAGAAACTTCAGGGACATAGCAAAAACGTGGCCGTTTCTCACATACTGTGGTGACTGTGGTCTACGGACTCGTCTGAAGATGAATTGTTTACTCTTAATAGTAAAGGTAATATAGTGCAGTACCATGTAAGGCAGGACTTGTAACCCGCATGACCTATTCAAAGAATCAACTTGAATTTTAAAAACAAGTGTCAACTTTATAAAGCGTCAACAATGTTCTCTAATCCATTTTTTCATCCATTTTTCATTCCGTAATGTTCATGGAGGTATTGGAATATATTCTACTTACTGTATTGTTCTTGTATTTTAATGAACAACTTCAGGATGGCGATCCTTATAGCCTTCTATTGCTCACCATCGGAACGTACAGAAGACGCAGCCAGTACCTATCATTACACTTACTTTGGATCAAGAGGAAGTGACTATTTTCAGTTTCAGTGTGCACAGATGAACCACATGTATTGTAGTACAAATCGATTAAGTATTATTGATTAGTCAATTCATCATTAACGCCACAGGGAGCTCATGGGTCAAAGTGGGTGTATCTTTGTTGGCCCATGATAGACTTCTGCCAAGTTTGGTCAATTTATCTTTTGGTGTAATGAAGTGTTAGTTGAAGTTGTTAATCTGTCCCATCAACTGTGAACAAACTTGACATTACCTGTGCAGTGGCAGTACCAAAGCCAGTGTTGGGTTGTCCAAACAGCCCTGTAGTGCCTCCAAAGCTTGTGGCTGTGCTGGTCTGGGCCGGTTGTCCAAACAGACCGCCTGCTTGGGTGGCGGCTGTATTGCCGAACAAACCCTGTGCACAAAGCAAGGGAGGGCCTTGTAACTTTGATGGATGTCGAAGGGAAACTCTCGTACTTGGCTTGGGACTAAACGTGTTGAAATGTTGACACTTGTTCAAGAAAAGGACCGTTCATAAACATGTGATTATCTGTGCTAAATATAACCACATTTCATGTCAAGGTTTCCGATTTACTGCCAATGCGTTTTGTAGGTTAAAATAAATTTAGGGGCGCGCGGTGGCAGAGTGGTTACAGAGTGACAACAGGCCGAGCACCGCCACAGGTTCTAATCCCTTCTCCGGCTTTTCGGCAATGTCTCCACCCCCCTCTACTCTCCCAGTTTCCGATTTAATCCCATCATGCTCTCTCTCAAAGAATGAAAAACTAAAATAAGTTTAAATAAGCACCAAGCACTGCAGAGTAGTGTTCATTCAAAGGGCAACTTGTAAGTCATTTCAAAGTGAGATATCAGTATTCTTGAAATGAATGAGCGACCACATTTGGGTATCGTTACTTTTAACACTAATGCCATTAGATTACTTGTTACTGATCTTAAAAAGTAATCCGTTACGTTACTTGATTACTGATTGTGTGGCCGTTGCGCGCGTGTGGAACGGTCTCCTGTTTGGTCCAGTCGCTCATGTATTGTGCAAGTGACTTTGCAGTCACTTGCGCCGCATATTAGTCCAACCGGCGAGTAGCTCTGATGAATGCGGATGGATTCATGCATTCTGCCAACAGCTGGCGTCCCTCCCCCGGGGTGTATGGGTATGCGTCTTCAAAATGGGTCATATAGCCATAGTAACGAGTATCGAGTAACGCATCTCTTTAAAATATATAACTTGGACGTTATAGCCAGTCAAGGGGAACTAACATGTTAGATTACAAAATTGCTAAAAAAAAGTAATCGGTTAGTAATCCGTCCGTTATTATAGCGGATTACTCCCAACTCTGATCGTGACCTCATAAATAGTTGCATAATAAACAATGACTCATTTTTCCTGGTTGCAGACTACTGCTGGAAGCCCAACGTTTCATCCTCCCCCTTCTTCCTGTAGGGCCTAGGGACAGTTCAAGAACGAAATTGCCCAAGCTTAGCTTTTGCGCCCAGTGAGGCATGTGGTATCAATCTTAAAGAGGAATGAACTTTAAGGGTGCGGTCATACTCACCATGGTGTTGGTGTTAGTCTGGCCCAGGGTGTTGCTGGTGTTGAAGTTGAAGCTTGTGTTCTGGGTGGTGGTCTGACCGAATCCTTTGAACAGACTGCCTCCCGCCGCCGGCTGCTGGGCAGTCTGCTGGGCTGGCTGGCCAAACAGGCTGCCTGTGGTTGTCCCAAAGCCCCCAGTGGCTACACCGCACAAAGAGCATACACAAGTCAGCACAGAAATATTGGAGCAATACTGATCAAACATCGGTTGCCATCGTATGGTAAAATGTGCGACATACTGTGTGTCTCGGAAAGCAAGTACACCAAGTCTTGAATCTCTCTGAAATTGTACCCACCCCCTCTCCTCCCAAGACGATAAAGCTCTATGTTCTTATGTTGCACCGAGTAATATTTTTAGTGGGATTTTGGCAATATTGGATCATTGAAATGTAATTCTTCTGCAATAGAGGACTCATCATTTTCTCACAAGTGAGTGAGATGAACCCCCTAACATTCAACTATCCAAATTCAAATATGCACTTTAAATATAAAAGTAGATCATTGTTCGATTCCCAAAGTTTGTACTCGCAGTCAGTCGTACTAGGCATGCTAGAAGGTTTGTCATCTTGTTCTGTGTGCGTATGTATAGTGTAGGCATTAACACGTTTTCTTTTTTTTTTACACACACGCTACACTTACATGTTCCAAAGGGTCCGGTCTTGGGCTGTCCAAAGAAGCCTGTGTTGGTGGTGGCCGTGGAGCCAAACAGGCCGGTGCCAGTGGCGCTCGCCGTGCCAGTGTTGGTGGCAGCAGCTCCAAATAGCCCGGTGGCAGGTGCTGCCATGGGGTTGGCAGGGCCCTTTCTCCCTGCCTGGTAGTCTTCTAGACGCAGCTCCTGTGGAGGGAAAGCAAACAGCAGATTAGTCCGATTTGTCGGCGAAGCATATCCAATGGACTATGGGTTTGTTTGGTCGACATGCTTGCATGGCCGTGGCTAGGGGCGCTACGATTTTACATCGCCCATTGTGGGTACAACATACCGGCACACACCTATATAGAGAAGGCAAATCAAAAAAGGATTTGAATGTAATAGTTGCACTACGCACATTGAATTAAAAACACATTTCTCACATCTCACACAATTCACACAATTCTCGTTGGTTGCTCTGGAGCGTAGAGTCCGCAGACTGCTCAGGGCAAACCGATAAAAGGCGAACATCGCAAGCCGCCATCAAGCGTGGATTTATCTTCTCATTCAATGGATTTTTTTTTAAAAGTGCCGTTTTTCATTCTTTATGGAGAGTGATAGTGATAGGATTAAATCGGAAACTGGGATGAAGAGTCGGGGGAGACATCGCAGAAAAGCCGGAGATGGTAAGCAAACCCGCGGCACTGCTCAGCTTGTGGTCTGGGGGACGCGCGCTCTAACCACTCATGTGTATATGCTGGTGGAGTACCTCCAGAGACTTGTTCTCATATTCCTTCATGGCTGTAATGCACTGATGTTTGGTGTGGATGCTGCTGGTCACACCACTCTTCACCATGGTGTCACTGCCCGCCGGTGGCTGCAGGAGGAGACACATGAACAACAACAACAACTTAATTACAAAACAATTCATTGAAAATGTGTACTAGAATACATTTGACTGCTGCAGCAACCAAGGGGAATCTCTCATCCCAACTACGATGAGTGTTGCGTAATGAAAAGTCGCTGCCTTGTTGAAAATATTTTTCGTCATTGTTAAAAGTCCTGCTCCCGACTTGCATGGAACTGCACCACATTGTTTATTTTTGTCTTAATTTGCCTTGTCAGTGCTGTAGACATGCCCGTGTGTGATCACTAGAGCTGGGACAATTTATAATAGGATCGTAAACTGCAATCATCCCGCAATCACGCTCACCAATCGTGTGATCGTACATAATATCATATGATCGTCAAAACTGCCAACGGAACCCGCCGTTTCCGCGGAGCGGATCCAAATAGTCGGAAAGAGTAGGGGACGCAGTTGTGCTTGACGAACGTGTCGCCGGGTTTTACAGGCAGTTGAGTGAGACATTTTTGACCGATTAGGATCCGCCAGTCCTCTTCAGGCATACGCCAAGCTTGTTAAACTGTTTATCAAATCAGCACAGTCAAAACATTGCTCTTCGAAGAATAACCAAGCACGTGCCCACCAGCGTGCCTCATATTTTTTTCATAAAGCAGCCAAGCTGAGCTCTGTTCCCGCTCTCCATCACACAGTCTCGTGATTTTCTTAAATATAAGCTGTAAGTTGAAAGCTTGATATTATACTGTACAATATTGCCGTTTGATGTGAACGTAATGTACTTATATGTACATACATTGTAGACATGACTTCCAATATAGAATGCTATGAAAGGTATTCCTTTGTAGGGTTACAATTAAGATCAGGATCTACTTTTCATTTGTATTTTCTCAAGTTCGAACACCCTGCACCGCTGCAGTCTGTTTCGATTTTAGTTAGCCAGTTTAGCACTCACGTTGAACTTGACAGCCGTTCCTGGTTGCTGGGCTGCAGTGAAGGTGGATGAGCCAAACAGTGAGCTTGTGGCCGCTGTCCCGAACGGATTGGAGGTCGTGTTGGTCGATCCAAATAAGCCGCCAGTGCTGGTGCTCGTCCCAAAAGCTGTGAGCGCAAACAGCGAGTGTCAATCAATAAAGCTGGCACACACTCACAGATATCCCAGGAATGATTAAGACAGGAATGCAGAAAGGGTACAAAACAATAGAGATTTGCTCAAATAATGAAAATTCATAGGAATGGCAACACAAATCTTCACAAAAGAAGCTCCACAGAAAAGGTTTCCCTTTCACAAATGCCAGGTTACCAAAAAACGATCAGTATCTTAAAGGGGCTTTCACGGCCGACTTGTCTCCCTTGCAGTGTGTTCTTAATCATGATTTTATAGTCTTTCTTATGTTCTTATCTGTGCTTATCCCCTTGGAAGTCTTTTAACATTTGTCAGTGCAACACTGGTCCGTGGTTAAATGTGCCCAAGGCAGCTAGCTGGCCCAAAACAATTGAATCCCCATACTCACTGCCAAAGGCGGCTGGCTTGCTGGCCCCAAAGGCACTGCTGGGCTGGGAGAACAGTCCGGTGGATGCCCCCGTGTTGGCATTGCCAAACAGGCCAGTGGACGTTCCACTGGGAGCACCGAACCCAAAGCCCGTGCTGGCGGACGAGGCGGCTGGCTGGCTGAAGGTGTTAGACCCAAACAGCCCGCCTGCAGAAGGCCAGCATAACATGCAACACAATTTTAATAAATGTTCTGTCTGCAATGGGTTGCAACGTTTGCTGGTTTTGGTTATGGTGTAGGGTTGCAAACGATTAGTCGATGACTAAACGATTATACAAATAAAAGACAACTAATGCGGTAATCGCCAAAGATTTTAATCATCGTTATTGTCAGCAGTTTTTTGTCGACACCACCTATTGATCTGCACACATTTAATATCACTTGACAATTGCTGACAATCGAAAATATGATAAAGATTAGTCAACATTATTGATAAAAAACATGAATATGAAGGAAACCATGTTTTAGCATATACATGTATTGTGAGTTTGTGTCAAACCGATAAACAGAATTGTTGTACATTTGTGATGTGTTGCACCCCTGTTATGACCAATCAATAATTAGTCAGCAAGTTGAATAGTCCATCGATTATGCAGCAATAAATATAAATCACTAACAAATTCAAGAGAAAGTTATCAGTGCATCGTTGGCAGGGACTACTACCTTCCCATTTGTGAAGGGAAACTTGCCTTACTTGTCAAACAAAAATGTGAATTGTTTTAGTGTTAAAATGGTTGGCGCTGAAAGGGTTAATTATGGATCAATGAGTCGACTGGACATTTAAATTTGTAATGTAAGCTTTTCCTTTTAACTCAACTTTATTTTGTAAAACATGAAAACATTTAATATATATACTCCAATAAGAGGAAAAAAAACATGGAAACCCTTATTGTGCACAATGTAGAAAACTAATAACATTGGTCAATATTTTTGGTAAATTTATATAGGTCAGAATAAATGCATGGTGTCCCATACCTATTAATGGGTTAATGAATCATTGAACTTGTGCGTTTTCAGCGTAGCTGTCTCTTTGCTCCGAGCTCTGCTGGGGTGAGGCTGCGGGGTGTGCCAATAGGGCGCCAGTGTGACAAGGACATGCTTTGCATGTGCATTTTGCCATAAAAGGCCGAGAGATTAATCAATGAGATCAATCTTGGACAGAATCTTGGTCAGTTTTTTTTAAACATTAAAAACAAAAAAAATGTCCAAATTATTTATTAAAAAGCCAAATTGCGCTCTACTACATCTTCTCAATCATGACCCTTTGATGCAGATATTAACTTTTTTAAATGACCATTGATTAAATGGCAAATATGAATGTATCAAAGTCAGCAGATTAATTTGCTTTGTGCAATCTCTAAATTGTCCAGAACGAACACAGGCATGTGCGTATTGCCATCTGTTGGTGCCATTAAATATACTGAAATTAGAAATGGCCAATATAAGCTTTCAAAGAATTCATCAGAAAATGACAACAATTGTTTTATCTGCTTCTGCAGAAATAAACTACCTACAATTGGCTGCACTGCCTCAAGAGTTTACCCAGAGTCTAGTGCCTTTCAACAAGAGATATCCAAATAAGACTCAGTTACTAGATTATAATAATGATAATAATGATAATAATAATAATAATAATTCGATAAAAGCCAAATACCAGAGGCAGCAATACAATGAAAAAATAAGTTCCTATTTCCCCATTTCCCAAATCAAATGAGTGACAAGGCCATTGTGACATGGCTGCAGGCATCAAATGTATGATAATTGAGTATTACTCGATGGGGCATTCAGGGGAATTCCTTTTATGTTTTTCTTTTATTTGCTGGTTTCAGAGCTTGTCAGTGAAAGACAGGAATGGCCTGAACCACATTGTAAATATGTGCTCCAAGATTGTAGGAGTGAAAGAGAGATTTAAGCTCCTTCTGTAACCAGCAGATCCTTCGAAAGGCAGGCAGCATACTTGCATCCCCTGGGCACGTCCTAGCAGGGGAACTAGCTCTGCTGCCATCAGGACGTCGCTTTGCCCTGCCAGCCTGTAGAACCAACCGTTACTCAAAAGTCCTTCATACCCTCAGCAGTCAGGCTGCTGAACAGCCAATAGGGTTATGGTGAAATAGGATGTGGTCTATAAGCTTCCTGTGCTCCATGTACATTGTGTTGTTGTGGGCGATTGTATATGTTTTTTTATGTGTGTGCTACATGCTGCTCTAAATGAATTGCCCCTAGTGGGACTAATAAAGTGGTTTGAATTGAATTGGATGAATAGGCCTACTCTGATACGGAGGTCAGATCACCATTTTAAAATGTATTTCGATTAAAAGTAATTAAATCTGCAACTAACAATTATTTTGATCACCAATTAAGCCGCCATTTTTTAAAGATGTTTTTTTCCAGCCCATTCAGGCTGTTTTTTTCC
>OMKY01100429.1:2707-12889 GCA_900302395.1 Bregmaceros cantori | reverse complement strand
GACCACTCGGTGAGGAACTTCAAGTAGGATTTTGACTGTACTTCATCAATATTTATACAAAAAGGTTAACGAAGCAAGGAGGGTGATGTGTAACTGGTCACAGACCGACATCTAGTGGTCAGATTTTGAACTGGTGTACGTTTTGTGTGTTTTTGTGTCCACGTACCGCGGTCTTCCTCCAGACTTTATATACATACATAGAGGCACTGGAACCTTCTACCAGACTTTATATACATACATATAGGCACCGGAAGTGACCTGCAGAAGCGCGGGATAAAATGACTCCCCCCAGTGTTTCACATGTAAATGTGTCTATTGAATATTTTAGTAATCGATAATTCTACCAACTTGCCTCTTTGTGAGTAGGAAACATGTGTTTTGTGGAAACATGTCAGATAAGTGATAATTGTGTCATATGAGGTGGAAAGAGTACTGAAAAATTGTAATTGAGTAAAAGTATCAATACGTTGCTTAAATTGTACTTGGAGTAAAAGAAAAATTACCCATCTCAAAATTAACTCAAGTAAAAGTACAAAATTACTTCATTCAAAATGTAATGAGTAATATGAGTAAAAGTTAACAATTTCAAATTCAACAATTTAATGCAAAAAAAGCATGAGTCATGAATCAAATTCAGATTTTTGTTTTGTTTTTTTGCGCTTGTGTGCCGGTTCAGTGCACACCTACTGCCTGTGTGCGATGCGTGGACGATGCGTTGGTTCTGGTTTGCCAGGCTGCACAGGAGTTTAACTTTTTTTTCACCCTCCACCAATATGTTTTGTAATCAGTAACATGAGGAGACTCAAATGTAACGAGTTAAAAGTACTAAGGTAAAAACGTACTTGAGTAAAAGTAAAAATTTAAAAGAACTTGTTTCAAAAAATACATTACAAATTACTCATAAAAAGAGAAAATGGCGCTTGTGCGGGAAAAATAAACACTGGCTGAGTACGAAATCGCTCCCTATCCCCTACTCCCTACCCCCCATATAGTGTACTCACTTATAGTCAACACTCAACAGCAATGGCTGAGATTTCGGACACTAGAGTTGGCACCGTCAAAATTATTATAAAATATAATTATAAAATGTAACAATCGTCACACCTAGTCAGAAGAACTTACATTTATAACGATTTGCCGCAGTCGGCCGTTATTTACTCCTGCCATTTAAAAAAAAGTTAAGGTAGGTTTTAAAGCGTCTCGCAATGCATTTTGGGTTATATTGCTCCGTCTAGGGTACATCTGATGCTCACTACTTTTTGCCGTGCATTATGGGATACTTTCAGTGCACTATATAGGGTACATGGAGAATTCGAACGCCGTAATATAGTGCACTATATGGGGGATAGGGAGCGATTTCAGACACAGCTAATAACTCAAGCCAAGACATATTTTCAGTTATTATAAACATTTTGTTATGTGTTCATTCATAGCTTGGATGTCTTCATGTGATGAGAAGATGCGTGTCTGTGAGTGTGTAAAGTTTTAAATAGATAGCCCTTACTGGTCAGGTCAATTGAGAGCTTCTTGAGTGAATTTCCGTTTGCGTCGTCTGTGAACGAACCAAAAATAGCACACATTGTACAATCTGGACAGTGAAGTGAAAGCTCCATAGGTTGGTTGACATTTTCTGCTCTGAGTCTGTAATTCACCTTCTTTCATTATGTATTATGTACATATATGTATTGAGTTCTATTCTCATACTTCTGTCTGCTTGTAGGTTTTCCATTCAGCTTTAAACTTGTGAAGACATTAAATTACACTATTAGTTGTAATCAGGGCTTTGAACTGGTTCAAGGAATGAAAACCGGGAACTTTTTGTATTTTCCAGGGAACAGAAACTAAACCGGAAACGTTATTATTTTTTATGTTCCGGAACAGGAACACTTATTTTAAAATACTGGTAACCGGTTAATACCGGTTTTGTTTCGTTCCTCAAAGGAGTGCACTTGGGGATAACTTAAGAAATAAGACAAGAGTATTTATAAAATCTAAGATGCAGCAGTGAAGTAGGAATCGTTGCGTGAGTCTCTGCAGCGTGTTGTTGTGGGTTCGCCCCGACACGCAACGAGACCTCGGCTGTAGAGCTCTACCAGCGGGCCTCTGTAGCAAGTCGCTTTGGGTTCGTCGCAACAAATATCACATAGCATTAAACAGCTGACAGGAACAAAATTAACCGTTCCGGGAACAGTATTTTTTTGTTCTAACCGGTTCAGGAACGTCAATTTATTGGTGGAACACATAACCGGAAACGTTGTAATTCTGTTTCTGTTCGGAACGAAACGCTTGGGAAAAAATATTGGTTCAAAGCCCTGGTTGTAATATAGGTGGCCTTTCTGTAGGAGCTTTGGCACAAATTATACGTGATTAGTGCGGCGAGCGACCGGCCGCCCCATAATCCGTGTCATAATGCAGGTTGTGTAAGCATACGGCAAACATCAACACAGCCTGTAGGGGGCACGTTCAAGGAGAACAGTAAAATGACGGCCTGTAGGGGGCATGTTCAAGGAGAACAGTAAAATGAGCACATTTTGTGCAGTCACCCAGCACTAGGGGTGTAAATAATATGCTGTCGATACAATGTATCGATACGTCCGCAAGAGTATCGATTTCTTTTTCTTGTCTATTTTTATCAATTTGCTCCTGGACGTAATTCCACTCCCGCGCTGCGGGTGGTGCTAAACTTATTTGGCGCCGTTCTCGCTTCCTTATCAAACACAAACACGGCGTGTGTGCCACGGCCATCGACTGTATGTGTTTATATACAGTCTGAATAAATGTATAACGATATTACAGCTGTCATTGATTTATTTCAAATTTGAAACATTGTCTATCCTATCGAATCCTATCGAATCGTGGTGAATTCTTGAGTATCGAGAAAAAAAAGAATTGTTGGGTCAGAAAATCGATACTGAATCGAATCGCCATGATGGGTGTGATTCACACCCCTACCCAGCACACGTATGGTGCCTGTGACTTAGTTCACAGGCACGGGCAGCGTCGCAAGTTATCTTTCCACCTAGCCGATGTCTTGAAAACTTCTAAATATAGCTGAAAGAAACATTATTAATCCCAAAAGGTTTAGGTTCTAGTATCCAAAATGCCCAACTAATAAGGAAATAATTTAATTTCAATATAATTTCTAGACATATGCATATTTTTATTTTCATTGGTAAAAATGAATAATGGCGGTGGATACATCCATATTGCGGTATATTGTGCAGTACATGTTGGTATTGGTAATTGTTTCAGCATATAAAAAAAAAACACAGTTGAAGAGAAACGCCAGCATAGGTCAATCATGTTCATTGTAGATACATCATTTACTAATATTGGCCACTAACGGGCAGCATTAGCCTTGTTACGAGACTCTGGAACACAACGTAACTAATGCAAATGAGTTCACATCAATTCAGGACCCTGGATAGCTCTTGTACTGCTAATACGCTGCTCAGGACCCAGGTCAACAGCTTATTAGCAGTTCAATAGCTTGAATGTACCTGATCTCAGTTGTTTTTCTTACGTTATGTGCAAGAAATGGGATGTGGCTGTGGCTGCAGGCACGTGTGCGACCAAAGATGACCAACGGTGGAAAAATACTGAAAATATTCAATATGGCCAAAATATTTTGGTACTTTAAAAATGTTTCGGTATATCATCCACCTATAATAAAGCATTCAGAAAAACAATAACCCGGCGCTATGGTGTAGTCACCCTTCTAAACCTTAAATTGTTCACAATTTGTCACGATATTAAACAACTTATTGAATGCCGCTTTTGTGGTCATACTTTGTGTTTCGTCCAATGTCAAGGAGAACGTGCCGTCAAGCCTATGCAGGCACGACAGGTAGCAACTGAGGGTTCAAGTCTAGGCCCTGATGATGTAACTGCTGGTGGAAGTGCGTGAGGTGGGTGCTGGTCAGTTAGAAGTCAGTTACATACAAACACAAACGGGGTGACCATTGGCATAGGACAGGGGTGATGTCTTTTAACATGCTTCCATCATACTGGGATGTATCCTTGGATATGGATACAATCCCTTCGACTGGAACAACATGTCTGTGAAGGTGTTGGTTTGCAATGTATGTGTCACAGGACATACATCAGAAATCCATCAGATGAGAGGATTTTTTTTTTGTTTTTATTATTTTTGATTCACTGTTCGCGTGCATAATTGCACAACATTTAATTAATATATTTCTAAATTAATTCATTTATTATACACTGTATCCATGTATGGTTTCTAGATTGTCGTCAATGGCAGGTCACAGCAGAACTATTCTGGTGTCTTCAACACTGGCTTTCTGCAGGACTTTTTCTGCTGATGGTAAATAACGCTATTGTCACTGAAGTCACATGTTGAAGGTCTCCCACATATCTTCAATCAGAAGTGAGCAGTTCCAGGAAGTATAAAAGTCCTGCCATGTTTTGGTTCTCTCCTGTAGCCTGCAGGCGCAATACCAGCTGATCCTAATTAGTGCAGCTCTTCAGTCAGGTTGATCTGCTAATCAAGAACCAAGATTGGGGAAGTGACCGGAAAAAACAAAGTTGCAGGTGCAAGTGGCCGAAATGAGTTTGCAGGATGGCTGGGCTCTCCCTTAGACAAGCTCAGTTAGCCAGCAGGGGCTGGGAGTAGAGCCGCTGCTACTTCACGATGAGAAGAGCCAGCTGAGGTGGCTTGGACATGTGATTAGGATGGACGCCCTTCCTGAGGAGGCCATGGTTCAGGTCACGTTCCATGTTCTCGGCGGCTCCGAGGAAGACCCAGGACATGCCGGAGAGAGTATGTGTCCCGACTGTCCTGGGAATGCCTCGGGATCCCACCGGAGGAGCTGGAAGAAGTAGCCGGGGAGAGGGGAAATCTGGGTCTCCCTGCTCAGGCTGCTGCCTCCACGAACCAACCCCGGATGAACGGGAAGAAGTAAACGAGTAAGGTAGAACCAAAACGTGGCAGGGCGTTTCCTCTGGTCACCCTACCCTCTACAGCGCTGGTACACCAACATAAGTCAGTCTCCTGGGTTGTGGAACTACTACAACAACCATTCAACACGGCGACAAACCTGGCGGAGGCGTTGGGGACTGCGTGTTGCTGGTGTCGCCGTCGTCCTCCTTATCTGCAATGGAAGCGTGAATGACACAACACACACCCACCTATCACACGGCTCGCTTCTCTGGCCCAGAGCTCACGCAAAACCAGGACCGACAAGAAGTTTTGTGCAAAGGCTTCAGGATAGCATAGGCGTGGGCCATAGCAGCAGGGTATACAACACAAGCCAGGAGGACAAGGCGAAGAGAAGTTGCTGTTTTTTGCCATTTTCAGTTCAATTCGGCAAGCATTTTGTTAAATGTTGCCTCACATTGGTAACAGAGATGAGACCAAGTCCCTCTTTCAAGTCTCAAGTCCTTCTTGGGCAAGTCAAGTCAAGTCCCAGAATCTGATTCTGGAGTTAAAATGACAGCATGTTAATGATGACTTGATTTGGAGTTGACTTGGGACTTGACTTGACTTGCCCAAGAAGGACTTGAGAGACTTGGTCACATCCCTGAATGTTGATGTTATATTGTTATATTGTTGAAATTATATCATGTTGATACATCACGTTCGTAACGATACAACATGTTTAGTAACATTCCATCATGTTGGTAATGCTAACTTACAATGGCGTCATTGGGATGGAGTTCAATCAAAGTCAGATTGAGCTCAAAATGAGTTTGGCCTTGAGGGTCGTAATCACTACATCAATAGGCTCATGATGTAACATCACAGAACATGGATGGCAGAAGAAAACAGCAAACATCCTTTTCTCCTTCATCCTTTTGTCAATGGCCGCCCTTTCCCTGCGCAACAGGACACAGCGTGTGCGTTGTAGCAGCCGTGAGTTGTTCCCAGAGAAATAGACACACCCCCAGTGATGTTGAGAAGGACAGAGACAAAGAGACACTAAACATACACAACAGACATGAAAGCAGTGGTGCGTTGGACACTGAAATAAAAATCTCCTTTGAATGACTTGATGTCATTCAGATAAAACTCAAGCGCTGGCCTGCATGATTTTTTTTTGTCTTCCTGTTGGTTGGGACAAAAAAAAAAGCTTCATCACAGGCTACTTGTCCTTTGGGAAGCAGTTCTGGGTCTAGGGCTGTGTTCCAATTTGCGTATTTCACGATGTGCACTCTGCTACGTGCACCTTGTGCACTACACATTCTACTTTTGCTACGTAGACAAAATAGCGTCCGACCAGTGCATGAAGTGTCGATCGCTTATGCACACTTCAAATTTTGGCCGTTTGGAGTGCATCATCCGGGTACTTGTGATGCACTTGATTTCTTTTGAAATCAAACGAAGTGCTGAATTGCGTGAATTGGAACAGACCCGACAGATCTCTATACCTCAGTCACTCACCTCTGTGTATGTGTGTCCATTACTAGAAGATTGATTTTGATACCTTAGCACAGTGAAACACTGTGACTGGACATGCAATTGGCAAGTCAGGCGTATGCAGGGCTATTGCTGTATGATCTATGTGCTCAATACATGCCAAAGCTGATGCTAGGACTTCCTTCAAACTTCAAGTCTTCAGGAGACCTTTATCTACCAACAAGGTCATGTTTGCTATAAGCTTCTGCCAGGCTAGTCTGTCATTTGTCTTGTAAACCCACGAGTCCAAAACTCAAGATCTCTGTATATCTGAGAAAAGGTTGAACAACTTTTCTAGTTCCCTCTGCTCTGCGAGCTCTCCAAAAAGCAGCATTTTGACAGGTCTTACTAGACTAGGTATTACATGACCTACCCGTACGTGTGAGTGTCCATTGACCCTTCCGATATGGCATAATACCAAACTTAAAGCACATAATATGAAATGTATCTGTGCGTGTGTGTGTGTGTCGGGGGTGAAGGAGTTGCCATTGCATGACTCACCTGAATTTCCATTTTGTTAACACAACAGCTTAGTGATTAGTACATATGATTAGAAGACCACTTCACGCCACCTTCTGGTCTTGAAGTGTGACATCATGCACAACATCAGACCTCCAGAATGTATGGGACCAGTTAGGATCGACATTTCCCAAGCTGGTGTCCAAACTTCCATTAAAATGTGCCTTTCATCGAGCAACGCTAACTGCAAATAGGCAAGTTCAGAAATGTCAAGAATCAAATTTCCATTTTGAGTGTACATTGCTTGATACAATTAGTGAATGAGTGATTATGTCATTCTAACATAACCTCTGCCTTGCTGTCAGAAGCAATATAGCTTATTTTAAAATTTGCCATTTTAGAAACTCAATATCAATACTTTTAATAGTAATGTATTAACTAAGAAATAGTCTTGGATTTTCTGGATTCATCAAGCATCATTTAACCTAAAAACAACCCATTGCCCGAATCAACAACCTGTCCAAATGAACATGTGTTAGACGTGCCAAATTGTATTGGTGTCTATTTAAATTACAGGATATTAAAAAAAACACTTTGAAATGGTCTTGTCAGGCTGGGTCTGGGAGGGGATACTGTTAGTTCATCCAAGAAAACACAGGAATTAATACCCATAGAAATTCATTAGGTAGTTAGGTACAATGGTTAATGGCTTGTTAAGTAGCCATGTAGGCTGTGGTAGGTTGTTAACTAATATTGTTATTGGTTTACTACGTAAGAGGAATAGCACCGATCACGTTTAATGTTGATACCTTTGTGGGGTCCCACAAGGTTCCATTCTGGGTCTGATTTTATTTTCCTTGTATGTGTTGTCGTTTAGAGTGATTGCTCATGTTAAACATTACATTTCCCTTTATCATATAAACTCTATCTGGGTATGCTGCCGCCATAGGCATAATATGCCTGGGACGAAAAGGCACGATAGAAAGACCAGTCATCCTGACAAAATGACTTTAATGCCAGGCGAAACAAGGCGAACTGAACAACTTCGTCGTTTGGATGAAACAACTTGGTGGGCGAACGGACGAATCAGTCTGATGCCTTTTTCTCCCTCTGTTCTCTCTCTCTTTAACGGAATGCTATCAATACCAAATCCCTGTTAAGGTTAAACCTAATCTAATTGCTACCTCATAGCCTCCAAGTTTAACCACTGAAGCTAACCTTAACTTCAAAAACGGGAACTAGTCAATCACAAACAGGTCATCCTAACAGATAGTTGGAAGGAGTATAGTATTGATTTGACATGGATGGTTCTGGTATAACTTAAAGGAAGTACAAACTAAAACACGTTCTAGTAGAAAGCACTCTATTTTTGATCCTTGATAAGACTACATTATATTACACTATAAGAATAGCTTCTTCCCTGCTTCCATGCGGCTACCGAACGCCAGCTGGCTCCAAATGAGGCAAACTGCACAAGCTACTTTCTGACCCCAGCACTCCTCTACCCACCATTAGATGGAACCCCAAGCTATCTCCACAATGTGCACTGTATATAGACTGTCCCTCTTTATATAGACCCAAGCTCCTTTTGTAACAATGTGCCTTGTATATAGACAATCCACCTGTAGATAGACCTAAGTTCCATATGTTACAATGTACTTTGTATATAGATGTCTCCCTGGACAAAGACCCAAGTTCCTTTCATAACACAGTGCCTTGCAAGGCTCCAATCCGGTTCAAGGAATGAAAACGAAAACCGAAAAAGAACAGAATTTTGCAGAATTTTACGAGGAGCGGAAACAGAAACGAAAAAAGATTTCTTTAACTGTTCCGGAACAGAAACGGAACATAATGAAATCCACAAAACCGGTTAAAAATGATTTTTTTTCCGCTATTCCATATATTTTAACATATCCTATGTCTGGGAGACTATTTCCGTCCACTTTCACTGTCAGTCATCAAGCCCCATGCATCTGGGGCTCCATCTTGTGGACAGTCGAGGAAGTGAATGTAATGACGTTTTTCACGTGAATACAGTTGCACTGAAGTCCACCAAATATATTCTGCATGAACTGTATCTAAATTTAAAATTGCAAGGAACTTTAAGAACAAAGAGAATTTTTGCGTTCCGAACCGATTGAGGACCGATATTTTAGTGGTGGAACGGTTCAGAGAGCGAAAACGTTAAACATAGGCCTGCCTGAACGGTTCTGAACGGAACATTTAAAAAATAATTTTGTTTTCAAGCTGTACCAAAAATAATTCCTAGTTCATGAGCTTGCATCATCGACGTTGGAAATACATGTTTGAATCTAATTATTAAAAGCTATGAATGGTCATTACAAACTGGAGACTGTTAGCGATCGGTGCGACCCCTACACCGTAGTGACTCGGTTTCACCATACGTACCTTGCAAGGACGACCACATGTCCATATCGGCCTCGTCCATGCTATCAGTCTGGGGGCTAACAATGAACTCAGTGGTGTCTGGCAGCCCACCCTCGGTTAGCGACTCTGCTAGCGGCTCGGCTAGCGACTCTGTGCAGCGCACGCACACACACACACACACAGACAGACACACACACGGCGGAACATGTACAGTGGAGTTCACACTGACGAGGACCCGACAGGTGGAGAGTAAAATAAATAATAATATCATAATAGAATTGTTCATGTTTTAGATGTGGTGGTCGTCTCCCTCACTTAAACTGAGGACCTTCTTTCTGTGAGACAGGGGCAGGTCACCCCTGTCCGACCACAACACCAAATTTCAATTTCATCTACATCTAATATCTTTGACACCTGTGAGTCTTACTTACTCACTTGGTTGACGTTAAATCGGATAAATCCAGCGTATTATTTTCCGTGATGTAAGGTGTGAATCTCAAAAACGATCCGCTTATTTTGAAAGGGTACAAAACCCTAGCCCCCAATCTCTAACATATCCCCCTACCTAACCTTAACCTCCTACTACATACCCCTAACCTAACCCTAACCATAACCTAAACTTAACCTAACCCAACCTTAACCCTAATCTTAACCCTAATCCTAACCTTAACTCTAGCCTTAAAATAACCTTAACCCTAACCTTAACCTAACCCAATCCTAACCTTAACCCTAATCGTAACCTTAACCTAACCCTAACCTTAACGTAACCCACCTTAACCCTAATCGTAACCTAACGCTAACCCTAACAAAATAAGCAGATCGTTTTTGGGATTCGAACTTTACATAACGGCCAGAATTATCCTTTTTAACGGGGACCTTACTCACTTACCAACAAACGAAATTGCAGGAAAACATGC
>OMKY01100152.1:1747-13434 GCA_900302395.1 Bregmaceros cantori | reverse complement strand
TGAAACTTTGTGTGTGTGTATGTGTGTGTTATATCGTTGGCCTTGTTGCATTTGTGCAGGTTGAGGAATACAGCGTGTACTTGAGGGTGGGGGTGGAGGGGCATATGTCTCAGCATATTGCCCCCTCCCATTGTCGTTTGTGTGTGTGTGTGTGTGTGTGTGTGTGCATGTGTGTGCTCTTAAAGCTGGCTCTTTAACCCCAGAGTTTGTATTACTATAAAGCTGTAACCTGCTGAAGAATTATATTGGAGTGTAATCTAACAAAAGGTTGCATGATTGGAAAGGGATTAGTCCAAGTGTGTGTGTATGTGTGCTGTGTGTGTGTGTGTGTGTGTGTGTGTGTGTGTGTGTGTGTGTGGTGTGTCAGCCCAAATCCCGTCTAATCAGCTCAACCGGTTCACTGTCCACACCCACCCTCCTCCCTATTATACAGCCTTCCACAGATCAAGCCAAATAGTCGCTAAAATCACCTAAATATACACTAGTTCAATATTAGTTTCTGTAATATGTACATATTATGTTCTGGCAATGGACCGTGTTGAATGGCAACACACTCCAGGTTCTCTATAAATCGGTATTGATATAGGGTTAGTTATAGATTTGGAATTATGTTTATTTATTTTTTTATTTTTTTCAAGTTATTTTTTGGCCGCAAGCACCGTTTTTCATTCTTTTATTGAGAGAGATAGTGACAGGATTAAATCAGAAACTGGGTGGAAGAGTCGGGGGGGAGACATTGAAGAAAAGCCGGACAGGGGATTTGAACCTGCGGCAGTGCTCGACCTGTGGTCTTGGGGACGCGCTCTTTCATAATCAATGTATGTAATTATTAATTTCCAGACTGCAGAGTTGAAACGTTTGATGAATGTTCAGTGAAAAATGATTGCCACCGACTATAAAATGAATTTGTTCAAAGCATTTGTTTATTTATTGATGTTAAAAAAATACTAATCTGTGTAAATGTTACCAGAGAAAAAAATATATCCTCTTCTTTGTATTACATGTCGTTTATACAGGGTACATAATTTCCACCAATTTGGTAGACCTTCAAATATCACTGGACAACATTGATTAAACTGTATTCAACACGTGACAAGAAACTATAATATAGCTGTGCCAGAATAGATGTTAGAGAACCGTAATTGCCTGTAATAGCCTTGCGAGTCCGAACCAACGAATCGTCCACACAACGCACGCCGCTAGACGGTACATTGGAGATCGTTCTAATCGCGTGCGATGCGTGGACGATTCGTTGGTTCGGACTCGCAAGGCTATTACAGCGCCACCCTTCCAAGGGTTCTCTAACATCTATTCTGGAACAGCTATGTTATAGTTTGATGTCATGTGTTTGATTGCTGTAACTCTGTCTGGAATTCCCAGTGGGAGCCTGAAAAGACTATACACATTGAAAGTAATGCTGTTGGGATTCAAAAGTTTGACTAGTCAACACTACTTACAATTAAGAGCAGGTTTCACGTCACATTCACACACATTGTCTGTGTCCGAAATCGCTCCCTATCCCCTATATAGTGCATTATATGCGGCACACACCGTTTTCTAGGGTTGTCCGAATTCTCCATGTACCCTATGTAGTGCACTGAAAGTATCCCGGAATGCACCGCAAAATGTAGTGAGCAGCGGATGTACCTCAGACGAAGCAATATAACCCATAATGCATTGCGATGACCTAAACTTCAAAAAATGGCATGGCGGGAGTAAATAGCGACGTTATAAATGTAAGTACTTTTGACTTTTTGTGATGATTGTTGAATTTTATAATTATATTTTTTATAATTATATTTTATAATAATTTTGACGGCACCAACTCTGTCCGAAATCGCGGCCATTGCTGTAGAGTACTCTGTGAGTGCACTATATAGTGGGTAGGGAGTAGGGGATAGGGAGCGTTTTCGGGCACAGCCATCGACAGAAATGGAAAATCCAGTTCCAGGAAGTAAAAGTTCTTCCATGTGCAAATAGGTACAATACCAGCTTATCTTAATTAGCTGAACTGTATTTGCCAACTCTGCACTCAACCAGGCTTTCTAAACCTTTGGAAAGCCTTTCTTTGAACATTCTTTTCTTGTGTGTTTGGTTCTTTTACCTTCACTGCAGTCCGTCTCACTTCAAACCATCTTGATTCAGATCTGAAACGTCATCTGGCGCAGCACTCCATCACTTTAGTTCTTGGCCTTACAGTTTGGACACTTCGTACCGTTCTCGCAAACAGGTTCTGCAACGCAACCGACTATGTTCAATAGAGCTTAGAGCTTGTTCGCAAACATAGGTGCGGCGAACACCTTCACTAATGTCTCTAAGTTTAGTTTTTTATATAGTTTATCCTGTTTCATACACAACATCATTATCAAGAGATGAACACAGCTGCTAAGATTATGCTAGGATTAGACGTCACCGCGTGCATTTATAAATGCTCTCACAGACAATCACGGATGGTATTATTTGCATTAGGGGTAAGGGTAGGCCAATATATGACACAATATATTTTATTAACCAACACGTACAGGGCATGGGAAATATTGTATTTCTGGTTTAACAGCTAGAAATAGCTAGAAACATTCAAAGATCTACTTGAGTTTCACAAGGCAGAATAGAGATTGGCCAGTTGTACAGCAAACATCCATCAGTTTTTCTAGACTAGAGTGTAATTTCAAATGTATTCAGTTTCAATGGATATTTTTACAGCTGCAATTCTAAACAAATTGCAAATAATTGAAATGATCAGTCGTCTAATTGAATACTTTTTTTACTTGTTGAATACTTTTTAGTACAAAATACAGAAACTAATCCATGGTGCAACCACTCCAAATATAGGTGATCATAACCGAAAGTTACAGTAATCCAAAATTGTAATCTCATTCCTTGAATCGGAATCTGAATGTGCATCAGAGTTTAACCTCCAGGTAAAAACCGCGCGAGTGGGTTCCAGCCTGCAGGGGGAGTGAGTGCGAGTCTTGTCAAGGCCGCCCCGGCGAGGAGCTGCTTCTAATTCCACAGCTTGTCTGCGCTGTCTCGACCCATCAGGCTCCTAACCATCCCGGCGCCCAAACTCCACGCCTCCCCCAGAAACAAGTTAGATTAAGCACACTCGCCGTATCGATCCCCACCCGCTATTTGTGACACGATACTACCCCCCACCCCTTCCCAACAAATAATTCCATTTCAACAAAGTTTCAACACTCGCGCCTCTAATGGCCTCTAAATGATCCTGGGCGGGTGCTGGATGTGTACGTGGGAATCGAGGTGGGATGGATTACAATTAGTCTGGCCGCGAGCTGGCGAGGCTGGCCGCGCATGCCTAAGTGTGCTCGGCCCGCCGTGACAGTTTAGCGGAAGCGTACGTTAGCGACACAGCGCCCTCGCGCCGCGGCACCCCGTTCTGCTGTCGGTGATCTCTGGTGTCACTGGCTGTTTCACGCTGCTCGAAACGAATGGAGCGGAGTAGACGCGGGGAGAAGGGGGAGTTGAAGGGTATTTTGCCAGTTTACAAAAGTCCACAAGGTCTTTAGAAGAGTTGTGTGGACGATCGCAGAGTTGGTGGACTTTTTCTTTTGGCCTCCGAAATGTTCACCATTTTTTGCACACCACACACAAAGTCTACAAAGTTCAAATTGAGACAAATTAAATTTGAGTATCAACTATGAGACGGGGTTGGGAGGTAGCGGACTACAAATCAGATTACAAATCAACCAGACTACAAATCAGATTTCAAAAATTAGTAGCTGTAGTTGCATAGTGCTTACAACTATGTTTTAAATATGTAATCTAAATTATAGTTTTTCCAGCCCATTCAGGCTGTTTTTTTCCCAAGCTTTATTTATTAGGGTTAGTGGAAACAGGTGAAGATGGGGGGTAAACATGTGGGAAATACGTCGGTGGTGGGATTCGATCCACCGACTCACCGCGCCATTGAGGCATATGCGTGCTTTCCAGTGCACTGCCTAACCGACTGAGCTACTGGGCAGCACAATTATAGTTACATGTGCCTGTAATAAGGGATTACAAAACTACAATAAGTTGTGGTCGATTTGAAAATAAAAATGCCATCAGATGGAGTGCTCACAATCGACCCTGAATTGAAGAAATTGAACATCAGACATGGAACTCATTCAATATGTTGATCTGATTCAAGCATGTGAAAGTAATTTGTGCTATTGGGTCGACATTAGGTCGGGAAGAGACGTTAGGGAATGTTTTTAAGTAACCTTCCCAATCCTGCTGGAGACTCAGCCGAAAATGTTATAGGAAGGACGAGGGCGAACATTCTTGTCTTTCATATAACACACATTTGAATATTATAAATCCAGTGTTAAGTTTGCAGACATGATACAAAGCAACTTTCTACTTCATTTGGCTCCTCCTTCAGGTTAAAACAGTGCATATTAGGTAGGGGTGCACCAATCACGTTTTTTTGCTCCCGATCCGATCCCGATCCTTTCATTTTAAGGATTCGCTGATCCAGATCTCCAGTACCGAGTCCAAGTCCTGATCCTGCTTTGCTTGTGATATCACTAGAGCAGAACAAAATCACGAGTCCCGATCTTTGGAAAAAAAAAAGTCTGATCAGACCCCGATCACCAATCTGAGGATCGGATCGTTGCACCTCTAATATTAGGTGTTTCTTCAGTTCGTTGTCTAAATCGAGATCCATGTACAAAGAGAGGTTTGTTATTTCCAAGCAGCAGAACAGATAGACAGCCAACGTCCTTGTTGAATGTTGTTGTGGACAGCACTTTTGAACATTCAGAACTTTACCTCTAGCTGAGGTTTACCGCTGCTATCTTCAATGTTGTATTCAGGATATTAGACATGTTTGGGTTTGTTGTGTTGTACAATAATCATCATTTGAAAATATTGCCCAAAAACTGTACGTTCCAGTTTGCAGTTTTGCACACAATTCCATAATTAATAAAATATGAATGGGAACGTTCTATTGTTGCTTCTTACAAATGTACAGTTTTAACAGCAAGTAAAAACATTGTTGAAAAGGTACATTGGGATCCATGAATGAAATATTTAATAGCTGCACAATGGAATCATTGTTCCCTCTGAGCAGACTTGTTGGACTTTATGGCTTAAGTTTCACACTCTCATGGCACACGATTCTGAAAAAAGCATGTAAAAGGTTGGTTCATGCATTCAGTTAACAATTATCTAACTTAGCCCTGGTACACAAGGCAGGATTTTAAATGACTAAAAATGTCCCACAGTATCAACATCAGAAAGTGCTGATAATCTTCTATAATGGGTTTTAATTCTGTCAAGTTCAATAAGGTTCAGTGCCAAAGACCTCCACAAAAGTCCTAGAACACCAGTCCTACAAGGCTATGTCCGAAATCCCTCCTAGGTGAACGTGGACTACCCAAAGACAATTCAGAAATGTATGTTGCAATTTGTTTTAGGCAGTCTTAATATTTATACAAAATTATAAACAGAGCAATCAGGGTGATGTGTTTACTGGTCACAGACAAAACCTAGTGGTCGGATTTTGAATTGCCGTGCGTTTTTGGAGAGATTTGCCATAGGCTACCATTAGGCACCGGAAGTGTGTTTCCTCTCGACGGGACAAAATGCCAGCCCCCTGTATTTCGCGGGTAAACTTGTCTATTACAAGGGTGCTGATAATGTCCAAAGTCAAATTCCACATCTGTGTGTATCCATGACCTGGCAATTAAAACAGCGACTTCACTTCGAAGAGAAAATTGGCCCTAAAATGAACAATCGCACTAAAAATGTCTTGTTGAATAGCGTTAATTACATTTTTACCATGGGCCACATCAGCATAATGGCTAGCCTCGAAGGGCCATATGTAACTCAAATATAATTTATTGACAGAGACAATTAAGTCTAAAAAGATATCAAAAATAATGAAATATTGTCTGGGAAATTATACTAAAAATAGAAATGGTCATTGTTGGTTTGGGGAAATTGTAGAAATGCATTAGAATATTCCAGAATTAACAAACCATGCAACACTTTATATGGGGAATGTTTCAACTGTGGATCAATTTATTTTTGAACATTCAGATCCTTTAAGCTCTCATAGACTTGACTTTGACACATATGGTGTGGAGGGAGCGATGGGATTGCAAACAATGACAGCATCTTTTAAAAATTGGAAATGTTTCTGTTGTAAAAAAAAAAACAAAACAAAAAAAAAACATCTTTGGCAATAAACACATGATCCATGAAAAAGCTCCATCGTCGTTGGCACTCAAAGGAATAATACAGATTTACACACAATGGTGCTGGCTCTGTGGCGCAGTCGGTAACACACCCGCTTCCAGAACACGTGTAGTACCTGTGGCTTATAAATACGGGCCGCATTGAGAGTTCTCCTCCCCTCGCTGACAAGCTCCTGCAAGGTCTCGTTCTCCCCGGTCTCTTTCATCCCACTTTTGCACTAACCCTATATTAGGGCACACCCGCTTCCAGAACACGTATAGTACCTGTGGCTTATAAATACGGGCCGCATTGAGAGTTCTCCTCCCCTCGCTGACAAGCTCCTGCAAGGTCTCGTTCTCCCCGGTCTCTTTCATCCCACTTTTGCACTAACCCTATATTAGGGCTGCAACTAATGATTATTTTCATCATTGGTTAAATCGCCCATTTTTACCGACGATTAAGGCATTCATTTCTAGATTACAATCGGATTGATTATTAGCGCCATTATTACACGTTTGCCATATTAATAATACACACTTTTTTCCGGTTTGTTATCTCCACTCATTGCTAACATTTCCATTTTTTTAGTGTTAGCATTTTTGTATTTTCACGTTACGTTACGATTAATCGCTTATGACATTAGTTGCCGATTATTTCAATAATCGATTATCATCCGATTAATCTGTTGCAAGTCTATCCTATATATTAAAAAAAAAACAATGCAATGGGAATGACCAAAATAATCCCCCAAGTTAAGCATACATTTCTAGCATGTTCTCTTCTTGATTTAAAAGGGCATTGAAGAAAGAAAAACATGGCAGATGGTGTTCAAAGTAGCATTGTTCATGCAAAGGGATCAGCACCACAATTGTTTTTTTTTTGTTTGTTTTTTAAGTTATTTTTTGGGCACAATTGCCGTTCATTAATTCTTTACCGAGATAGATTGTAACAGGATTAAAACAGAATTAAATCGGAAACTGGGATGAAGAGTCAGGCATCGCAGAAAAACTGGAGAGGGTATGCAAACCCACGGCGCTGTGATCTGGGGGGCACGATCTCTAACCAGTCTTTTTACTTTGAAAAGTTGTAATCTCTACCATGAAAAGGTGAATTGGTGATTTAATCTCTACCATGAAAAGGTGAATTGGTGATTTAATCTCTACCATGAAAAGGTGAATTGGTGATTTCATCTCTACCATGAAAAGGTGAATTGGTGATTTCATCTCTACCATGAAAAGGTGAATTGGACGTTGAAACGATATTGCTTTTATGTTTCATGTTGGCTCACAGTCTCACTGCCCTCGGTGAGATGTAACATCCATGCTCCAATCAATTCCATCCAATGAAAAGGTCTACAACGTCTATACAGGAGAGTTGATAGGACATCTGTTTAAAAAAAAGCTTAATCTTAACCTGTTTCACGGTTTTCAACCTTTTTTGCTGTGCTTTTAAAAACCTGCTTTCTTTTTTTACCTTGTTGCACCTTGACATTGTTAAATGATTAAGTGCTTCATAAATTACATGTATTATTCATATTATTATGTGACTGCACCACCCAAATTACGGCAAACAGAAGGAATGGCAATTATATATTGTAAGATATTTCACTCAGTTTGAACATGTTGCCATTTGGGGAAAAACAGAAAAAACATGTCCATGCCTCTGCTACATGCACTGACTGAAAAGTCGAAGGTCCACTTGTAAGGTGTAACTATGCATTGAGGCAGGACGCCACAAATCGCCACAAGGCAACAAAAAAGTAAACAGCAGCAAGAAGGTGCTTTGTGGCACGTTACTGTAATGGCAGCTCAGATAAGGTGTCCATGTAGAGGAAATGACCAGTTTGTGATAATGAATGGATATTTCAAAGGTAAAGATATCCAGTACCCTCTGTGAGTTCAGATACGAAATGAGCACACTGTTGAACGGGTTCCAACAAGTTTATTGAAACCCAAAAATATGGAGGTGCAGCAGATCTTGACAGAGACGCTGACTGTCTGAGATCTGCTGCACCTCGATACTTTTTGGGTTTCAATAAACTTGTTGGAACCCGTTCAACAGTGTGCTCATTTCGTATCTGAACTCACAGAGGGTACTGGATATCACCTTTGAAATATCCATATCATTTTGTATTAGCTAATCCCTGCAACCCTTTTGTACAAATCGGCGACGAGTTTGCGGACATTTCCACAACATTACAATGCTGTGTCGTGGGTTGCGTCCTGTTGCACCACAGCAATGACTTGCCTACATCTGCCGCAGGTTGGATATTGTAAACATGTGGTTCTCACAGAAGCATAGGAATTGACGTTGAAAACGTACAGTTAATGCAGTGCTGCCTAGTAGTGCTGTAACTAACGATTATTTTTAATAGTCGTTTAGTTGCCGTTTATTGAAGCGATTAGTCGATTAATTGGCTAGATATTTTTACTTTAAAAAATTCCCAAAATATTCACAGTGACACAGGAATTAATCTCGTCAACTTGAAATCTATTCAATTTCGGTTGCCGTTACCAAGCAAATGTACAACACTTAAGTTAATTACTTGGACACAAACTCAATAGAATTAATGAATGCGCTTATATTTTGATGTTATCTTCATATTTTTTATCAATAATGTTGAATAATTGTAATCACATTTGGGATTTTCAGAAATGATCAGGTGACATCACATATGTGTAGATCAAAAAACGTGTTGCACCTCTACTGCCTTCACAGGTTTACCCCAAAGGGGGAGTCTTTACTCTAGCTGTTGTTTCTCTCCTGCTCTTAGTGGAAATATTCAAAATGTTGGGAAGACTGTCAAGGTCACAGTCTTGTACGGTAGACAGACAGCATAGATCGCAGAAGCAGTCTCTCCCTATTTATTTTTTCTCCATTAGAGCTCGTTCAGTGAGTGTAGCATCCACTGCCCTTTAGAATGACAGTGTGTTTCTTGCAAGGTTTTGAAAACATGATTTTTTTTGTCAAGTGTCTGATTATAATCTTCTTAAGGCCAATTCATACCTCACGTAAACTACGAATATGTGTGGAGCGTTTCGCGCGTTCTCTCCGTCGATTACGTACGTAAACCGACACGGATCTGGGGACCTTATGATTACTTGCGAACGGATGAAACGGAGCAATACTATCAGAAAATGTGGGGCCGCTGTCGAGTATAAATAGCTGCTGTTGCACACGGTAATGTAAAAGTTACGTACGTAATTGGCCACACGTAGGGCATGAATTGGCCTTTACGCGAATGTGTTACGGGTTGTGGCGTCTTGTCTGAAGGCACATTTAGGAACATGTTGTCAGAATAATATCTGACAAATGGCTTCTCAGATCAGGTGATTTGCATATTCCCAAAAAGGAAATAATCTTGTTTTTCACACATCGGATGATTTCTGAGGAGGTAAACCATCGGGGACTGTAAATGTCCTGCACTGCATCTTGTCATCTCCCACAGTCACCTCCAGCTGGATGCATAGGTGGCGCGTCTGCTCTTCGGGAAGGTACAGGTGCGCCTGTCCAGACACCCGGGTGTCCTGTCCGACCTGCCTCGGCTCGTCCAGGTAGAGCACAGTCTGCTTCCAGTGAGTCTCCGGCGCAAACGGCGAGGTGGACAGCACTAACGGCTTCTCGCCGCTCGCTGCCGGGAACGTGACGGTGAACCACAGGCACATTGCGCGCAGTGCGGCCATTCCGAAACACTCGCAATCAAACGTGCCGCGCACAGAGCGAGCTTCCTCCACCGTGAGCGTCCGCAGGTCCAGCTCAGCCACCCGGCACGGGTGCGACAACACGTCTTCGACGCAGACTGGCGCTACCGTAATGTCAGAGTTCATGATGCACCGTTCGGCAAAATCCGCCATGGTTGCCATGTCCACGCCGTAGCGCTCCTTGGCCGTGTGCCAGAAGTCAACGCGCTCTTCCACCACCAGGTGGCTCATGGGGGCCACGTAGATCTCGGCGCGGCACGGAAGTATGACGCCGCCAGGCTTCAGCCAGCGGTCACGCGCTAGGAGAACCGATCCCAGCATAGCCTCGTGCAGGAGAGCGTAGCCCATCCATTCGCTGACTATGACGTCTACCTTCTCCGGAAGCTCAACGCTCTCCATGGTCCCTTTAATCACCTGGAAGAATGAAGGTTTGAAGTTTGATTGATGTTAAATAAATTAATGTTGTGCTGAAATAAATTCTAACTTTTTCACTAGGGGTATTCGATGTTGGAAAAAAAGTGCATACGACAATCTCACAATCTTGTTTTTTTTTTTTTTTTCCACACAAACATTTATATTGGGGTGCTGTTATATTAGGAACTCACGGTGTTATCATATGCTTAAGATGGGCCGTCAACCCCCCCCCCATCCCCGTGTGCTGGTTAACTTTATTTTGTTAGCGCCTATCCAGTGACTGAAATATTATATTCGTGTGTCTGCAGGGCTTGAAAACGGAATTATTTTTAAAACGCTCCGTTCCGAACGGTTCAGGCAGGTCAATATTTAACGTTTTCGTTCTCGGAACTGTTCCGCCACTAAGATATTGGTCCTGAACCGGTTCAGAACACAACATTTCGTTCGTTCTTTAAGTTCCTTATATTGTGCAATGTTAAGTTTAAATATAGCTTTCATACAACATATATTTGGTGGACTTTCAAACTCCGAAGCATCTGTATTAACGCCATTACATTCGCTTCCTTGTCTGTCCACAAGATGGAGCCCCAGATACATGGGGCTTGATGACTGACAGTGAAAGTGGACGGAAATAGTCTCCCAGACATAGGATATGCTAAAATATATAGAGAACAGAAAAACGTTTTTAACCGGTTTGTGGATTTGATAATGTTCCGTTTCTGTTCCGGAACAGTTGAAGAAATCTTTTTTTTGTTTCCGTTTCCGCTCCTTGTAAAATTCTGGAAAATACTGTTTGTTTTCGGTTTTCGTTCCTTGAACCGGTTCGGAGCCCTGGGTGTCTGTGCTCGCCCTGGTGTGGAACAAGTCCTGGCAAATGGTGAAATGACAGATCGTGACTGCTTAGGATCGTGGCTTAGGATCATCAGATCGAACACCCCTACTTTTCACAAAATTAGGTCTCATTACTGGGCTGAATGATTAACATGTATGTGCAGTTTGGTTTTGGAATATGCAATATCCAACCAATAATGTAGGAGCATGGTGCTGGAGCTATTAAATAATGAACGTTTCTCATATGTCTAAGTGTGGTGGTCCTAATCTCATTTATCGCTGTGGCGCTGACCACAGCTACACACGCCGACCGCAGTGATGTGTCAATTGTTCACCATCTTGGATATGTGCTAATGTGATATTGAACACCACGAGCAGACTGCTTGAGGGCATTAGAAAAGTAATTCCCTTGAAAATGGGATGAGGACTAGTCGACATAAGATAATATCTATATATCTATATATATCTATATATCTCTATATATCTCTCTCTCTCATATATATATATATATATATATATATATATATATATATATATATATATATATATATATATATA
>OMKY01100140.1:5010-15202 GCA_900302395.1 Bregmaceros cantori | reverse complement strand
TCGTGCATGTGCCTTTGCTGTGCGCGCGTGTGTTTGTGCATGTGTGTGTCACGCACGCACACACACACACACACACAAAAGAACGGAAACAAGCGAACACCCACATTGACGCAGACAGACAACAGACACACACACACACAAACACACACACAAACTCTCTCCCTCCTCCACCCTCCCCTCTTCCTGCACCATGCACAAACATGGTGAACACACACACACACAGATATCTCCTGCGCCGCTTCGTGGCTCGCGTAGCCACGTGCAATTGTTTACATCATGCATGGGGCGAACTGCATGAAAAGTGTGTGTTATCACGTTATGTATGTTCACGCGCAAATACCAATGCAGGTAGTGTTTGTTGACGATGGAAACAGCAATTTTCCAACCGGACCGTATACGTACCGTATTATCTTCCCGGTGATGTGGTGAAGTAGCCCTCTGCCCTTGGCAGAGAGACAACCCCAAATCATAATGATACCACCTCCATGCTTGACGGTGGGCACAGTGTTTGGGGGTCATAGGCCGTATTTATCTTCCTCCACGTATAAGGGGTTGAGTTTAGACCAAATTGTTCAATTTTGGTCTCGTCTGACCACATAAGCGTCTCCCAATTACTTTGTGAATCTTTGACATGTGCCTTCTTAAGCAGGGGTAGCTCTCGTCTACAATAGGATTTTAATCCATTCCAGCTCCAATTGTCTGATTCTGTGAGCAGATGTTTGTTGTAGTGGTGATCGGTGAAAACAGGCATCTTCAGTTCTGGTAACAAGTTGATTGGGAGTGTCTAGTTGGTTTGTGAAAGCCAGAATTCCTAATGCATACTAGGGGATCAAATACTTGTTTTCCTCAATGAAATACAAATTAATTTAAATATATTCTTCGGAGTTGTTTTCTGGATTTCTGACTTTGTATTCTGTCTCTCCATGTCAGACTACATCTACCATAAAAAGTATAGGATGATCATGTCGTTATCAAATGGCAAACCAAGAAAATCAGCAAGGGATCAAATCCTTTCTATCAAAAAAATGAAAAGAATAAATAAATATTTGCCAATTACTTAAAGAAACAAATGCCTATTGGTAATGACACAGAAATGACATTTCTAATAGTCCAGAAATTGCTTGGCTCTGAGGTTTGGGATATTGTCCCTGCAGCGAGAATCACGCAAACTATCAACATCATTTTGTAGCATCATGTTTAGCAGCAACATAATCCAAACACCACGTGACACCTCCATTGAATATGAAGTATAGAGAAAAGTTAAGGCGTGCCAGAACGCTTATGGTGCATTCCATATTGATGGCCATTCCAGCAGCTCGTCAATTGAGTTGACATGCACACTGGTCCATGTCCTGCATTTGAGGCGCTACGCTTTTCTGCGTCTGGCGCCGCACATTTCCTCTTTCTTCGTTTGACACTGCTGCATCTCTTCCCATCTGCTTACATGGCATTTCCAGAACTTCTGATGCTGGTACTGACTTACTGGAGAGTGTCCGTAGGTCCTCTTCTCCCACTTGTTAGATGAGAAGTTGTACTTCACCAAGTCACCCAGAGCTTGGTTGAGGTCAAAACCTGAAGGAAACATACAACATTCATTGATTTAAAAGGCCGACATTAGAATTAGAATCAGAGTCACGTTATTGCTAGGCCGTGGATGGGTGGGGATACAACGATATGCATCGTCAAAAATGTGAATCAAAAATGCTGTGACCTTTTTCCTCCATCGTTTCTATGAGGATAAACTTTTTTTTTCATAATCACAGCTAATATGGAAGTTGGAGTATTATTGATGAGGCAAAATAACTAAAACGGGGAAGTGATCGGGACGTGCTTTCATCTCCTCGCTCAAATCAGCTGTGGAACATTCAACACACAGTCATTCGCTGTGCGTGTGCGCTGCCGCTGCTACAAATGGCTTGCGCTGTGAGGCTGCGCCAAGTAGAGGGAGATAGACAACAACAAAAAAAGAGGAGGAAAAAAAATGTTCCCGCTGTCTGGCCTCGTGGTGTAGTGGTATAATATGCTGCACCGAGAGACAGCTCCGTACATAGTCTTGTCGCTGTGGCTTGACCAGAGACTGGGGGCTATGCAGTATGCACTACCATTCAAACGGCAGCACTGTGAAAGTGGCTAGTGTTTCTGTCCCGAGTTCAGTAGTGGAACAGCTAGTGGAAAGAAGCCATTCGTGGGAGCGTGTCAAGCCTTAATGTTGACGGTCATTTGTGTGCAGTATAACAGAAACAATCTAAAATTATATGGTCATATAAAGCACTCCCAAATGGGCCTACCAAATCTCTGCCTTGAAGGATTAGTGGAAGGTAAAGAAGCAGAGGGAGACAACCCAAAGAATGTCAGTAGTTCAGGACATGACCTATCGATCCCAAAGAAAACAACACTGGATCAGCGACCCATGTTTGCGCACATTGCACAATTTTTTTTTAAATGTATTTTTTTCAGACCATTCGCACCATTTTCAGCTTGATGCTTTGTAGTGGACGGGCTTAACAAACAGCTACTAGATAGATTTTTTTTGCAGCGATCATCCGTGCGCATCTAAACTAAGCATGTGCAGCAAGTGAGGGTGTGTGTGTTGCACCTCCGAACATGTAGAGGGCGCCGTTGGAGGAGAGGTACACTCCAGCCGAGCCGGTCCTAGGATGCATGACAGGGTGTCTCTCCATCACCTTCCACCACTGGCCAGCACCCAGGTCGTCATGGAGAGCCAGACGACAGTTCTCTCCTATGGAGCCCGCAGGACACTGGCAGCTATTCTTTATCTGGAACGATCAGTTAGGAACAACTAACATGAACAACCAACATGAACAACCAACATGAACAACCAACATGAACAACTAACGTCAACAACTAACGTCAACAACTAACGTCAACAACTAACGTCAACAACTAACGTCAACAACTAACGTCAACAACTAACGTCAACAACTAACGTCAACAACCAGCATCAACAACCAGCATCAACAACCAGCATCAACAACTAACATCAACAACTAAATGAACAGACTGTAGATCTGAATGACTTCTCCTAACCTAACGGATAAACCGCGGATTGGGTGGGTGAGGGTTAATTTTTATTTTTTTAATGTTATTGCCGTTGTTTTTTATGCCGTAAGCAATATTTTCCCTTTTGTTGATAGGGTTAGTGCAAAAGTAGGATGAGAGAGACAGATGCAAGTTCATTTTAAAAAATGACCATTGAGTAAAGGCAACAGATGTCCCCCCAAAAAATTGTGATAGCACTTTATGATAAAATACTGTACCAAGTCACAGTAGCTCGGCGGCTGGCAGGCCTGGGAGCAGACAGGGGTATTGCAGTCGTTCCCACCCCAGCCAGAGAAACACCTGCACTGGGCGGTGGAGGGGTCACAGGTGCCTCTGCCCCCGCACGCTCCGGGACACAGGGAGAAGGTGTAGGTGGCGTTGAATCCTGAACGGTTGTAATTGGCGTCGCTGAACAAGTGCAGCAGCATCTGAGGAGGAACAAGGCAAGGACGGAGAGTCATTTCCAAGGTTGCCAACTGAACTGTTGAGGGAAACCTGATAGCCTTTGTAGCACTAGCTGATGGACGGGATGAGCCCCCAGTCCCACCATAAAGTATCTACGTTGACGTGGTCGATCCACGGTGAAAGTTGATAGGGCAGCCGGTTTTAATAATGATTACCACATCTGGATTCTCTCGCTCTCTCACACACACACACAGCTTTCTGAAACGCGGGTCCACGCAAAGAGTGGACGCGCGCGTCAGCGTATGAGTGGAGTGTGTTTGTGGGTGAGTGAGCGAGAGAGATCGAGTGAGAAACATACTCCGGTAGCATTCCGGCCCGGCGTGCTTTAAATAATTATCAATTTATTCCAATACTAAACCATAGTTTACATTTGCTGAATTATGATATTATTTGTCCACAGAACTCAACTTGCGTGTGTAAGTCAAGAATCTGCATGACTGAAAGTAAGCAGCATGATGAATAACAGCCAATGACGACCAGGGTCTCTTCACCCGTGTCTGTTTGATTGTAGCCCAAGCTGAACCTAACCAAAAATTAAAAATTTTGGTCAATCCTGACCAGTGCCCGACAAGGCATTCTAAATTTTGTTCAGAGTTTCAAGTTCAGCCCGGCCCATCAGGTTCTGACCAGTGTAATACTAACCTTCTTGGAAGTGAGCGGCATTGCGGCATTGATTAAGGCTTATGGGTAGGAATCGACTCGTCTAAGATCAGGGATGAACATATTTCAATAGCAATTTTCAGTGGCATTTTCAGCGTCGCCGCCTAGCATTTGATCACTAAAATATCTACACTGATGATGCAACAAATATCCTCCACAAAGTATATCTGAACACAACAGCTTATAATGTAAAGAAGAGGATCTATACTTTACAGAAATTTTGCTTAGAATTTTCTACATTCTAAAAATGTAGAAAAAAAATGCATTGACCACTTTGGCAGTAAGTATGCATTTACCGTAGGATGTCGTCGAGACCTGCGGTGGAGCTGTGCTTCCTAGTAGAGCTGCAACTGATAAATCGATAAAAATCGATAATTGAATTAATCGGCAACTAATTTGATAACCGATTAATCGGCAGCGATTAATCGTTTCCTTGTTTGGTCATTCCTCTGCTTGAATTTGTTGAATATGTTGTTCAACGTTTGCAATATCAACAATGTTTCAGGTTAATAATCACTTTTTACAATTTTGTGCGCCGCAATAGCTCAGTCTGTTAAGAGTGAGTACACTGTGAAGCACACAAATGGAACATGTGTGGCACACAGAATCGTTGGTTCGCCTGCCCTCCCCGACATCTTTGCTGCATGTCTCCTCTCCCTTCTTCACCCTGTTTCCAACCAATCCTGAATAAAGCTCCGCATGGGGAGCAAAAAAAAAAAGACATTTGTTCCGAAAATACAATTGTTCCGATTTCAAATGTAAAAATGAACAGATTAATCGTCAGAAAAGATGGGCGATAAATGATTATCCAAATAATCGTTAGTTGCGGCTCTACTTCCTAGAGCCTCTGTGTTGCTGAACGGTTGAAAGAAATCTGGCGAGGGATTTTGGCGAATCTGGGACAAAATCAAAACGCAGCAAAGGGCGTTACCTTTCCAGAAGTAGCCTCCAGGGGCTGTGGCAGGGTGTTGCCGCTCAGGCTGGCCAACAGGGGGCTCTGGTAGGAGTCTCCATCGTAGACAAACAAGTAGTCGTAGGTGCACTCCGTGTCCATGTGGGTGAAGTTGAGAACGATGCGGTGTTTGGTGCTGGGTGCTGAAAGAACAGCAACATTTTATTTATTCATTTCCCCCAATTTATATTTCGCTAGATGCAGTGGTTTAACCGTCTGCGCCACAGAGCCAGCTCTCTTTAAGCAGTCGCCGGTGACTGCATGCGTCAAGTTCAGAAGAAATTGAGGCGTGTGAATTTCACCTTTGATGAGCCATTCACAGTTGCCGTTGACAGAGTAGTTAGCGATGCCGTCGGTGACATAACCTGGCGTCCCCCTTAGCTCCTGCCTGAGCCCCTTGCAGTCTCCTGCCCAGCACGGAGCCAGCATCAGAGCCACCGTCAGCCCTAAGACAGGGAGACCGAGGACCATCCTCGCCATCACCTGAGCAGGAAGAGTCAAGGTAAACACACATACATACATGTACAGTGAAATTAATCCATTCACCCCAACTCCAGATTCTGAGTCAGTGCCTTGGCCAGGGGCATTAGTTTGAGCCGGTCAATTAGAACATATTTTTGGTGGTGGGGAAAACTGAAGTGCGTGGAGGAAACCGCCGCAGACAGAGACCAAATATAGAGAACATGTCAACTCCAAACAAAAAAGGACCCTGCCAGGCTGGGATTCAAACCCATGGCCGTCTTGCCGTGAGGCAGCAGTGCAAACCACTACACCATTGTGCTGCCCAAGGAAGAGGTGTTAGCATAGCACATGGCTACCCAGGTGATGAGGAGGAAAAACATGGGCTGTGTCCAAAATCATTCCCCTACTCCCTCTATGGTGCACTCACTTAAAGTGCACTCAACAGCAGTGGCCTAAATTTCGGACACTAGATCGGCACCGTCAAAATGATTATAATATATATAATTATAAAATATATAATTATAAAATTCAACAATCATCACAACTATTTGCCATGGTCGGTCACCATTGACTCTACGAGTGCCATGTTTTTGTAGTTTAAGTCATGCATAATACTTTGTCTAGAGTACATCGATGCTCACTACTTTTCACGGTGCATTGTGGGACACTATATGGAGAATTTGAACACTCCTACAAAATGGTGTACACCCCATATAGTGCACTATATAGGGAATAGAGAGCGATTTCGGACACAGCCATTTTGATCCCTATCCATGATCTGTTCCTTGCATCTCTCTCTCTCGGTCGTCCTAAGACGAGCTTCCATCCGAGTTTCTATCGGAGTTTGCCAGGATCAGGAAAAGATCCCTCCCCAGCCTGAGCGCCTCCTCTTTACCCTCCTTCCCTCTGGTAGACGTTACAGAACCCTTCCTACTAGACCACTATAGACTAAAAAAAGTGTCTTCCCCCAGGCTAATGTGTTGAACAGTGTAGACAGCAGCATGTTGTCAGGTCAGCAAAGTGCATAATTGGGACCCCCTTATCTGCCAGTGCCATAGATGCCCTAGTTGAGTTCAGAGTTAAGGAGAGAGCTCGGAGAATTGCGCCTGACCCCGCTCATCGTGCACAAGTGCACAGCACTAGGGGTGCACCGATCACGTTTTTTTGCTTCCGATCCGATCCCGATCCTCTGATTTTAAGGATCGGCCGATCCAAGTCTTTTTTTTCTTTTCATTATTTTATTAGAAACACTGGCGAGTGCCCCTAGCCGTTGCTGCAGGCCGGGGCACCGGCGGCGGGATAGTGTTGTTTGGGGTTGTGCAGCGCATGGGTGCTGGGGACGCTGTTTATTCTTTAGCCATGCTTCATCCGCGACTCAGCAGCAGCAGCAAGAAACGATGCGCTCGCTGCTGTGTAGCTCGTCCGATCCTGATCGGCTAAAATTTGACGGTACCGGGACATCAAAAAAACTGCGATCGGCAGTGCACCCCTACACAGCACCTTGTGAGGTTGTCACTCTCCTCCTCTCTGGTAGGAGCATCAGAGCTCTGAGCACTGCCAGGCTTAGGAACAGCTTCTTCCCACTCGCTATTTCACTACTGGACTTGAACAGGAGCACTAGCCACTTCACAGGCATGATGCAGTGTGAATGGTGGTGCATCTATACTATAGCCAAATTCGCACTGGACTTTTATTACCTATGGACCCCTCGTAATTCTGAATAATTGCGGAGGACGTCCGAGTTTCATAGGATACGCGATGTCTGTGATTTGCCAAGTAATAATTCCACTGCGAGTTACCTAATGTTATTCGGTGGAACACCACAATGGTTTGAATTCAGAATTTGTGTGTACACGTGTGGGCAAGCGAAAATGCGGCACGTGTGTCTTAATGTCTTTTAAATTAAGCAAAATACGGGCTTTTGCTCATCCCGTCAGAATGCACGACAAAATAAAACAGACGTCAGGGGGTAATTGCGAATTCCCAAAGGTTCCCACGTAATTCAATGGCAGTGCGAATTGGGCTTTCCATGTACGTTTGTCTACCTAGTACTCTCAGTGATGCGATGCGTCTAAGGTAGAATTGCTATTACTACTCTGCCAATACCGTCTGCTTTTTTCGCTTCGTATATATTATGTCCATGACCTGGCAATTAAGTGATTCTGACAAAAGCCTTTAAAAACATGGATTTAAAAAATGAACTTACACCTCCACCATAGACAATAATGGTAATAGTAATAATAGTAATACAACTAAGGTGCATTTGCATGTTCAACTCATAACAATATAGACTGAAACCATAAAGAATTTAGTATTTTAATTAATTAAATGTAATGTGTCGAACACGTTACGTTATGTGTTCGAATTGATTGAATAAAGCCTTTTATAATCCCAGTTTGGATTGCTTTTGGATTCCTTAAAATGATCATAAACAAATCATACAACAAATATGTTTTTGTCTGCTTAATTCGGGATTATTTCAGACTATATTATTGTTGAATATATTGTGTGTTGAGCTTATAGAAAATAATGTGTTAAAATGATTTGCTTGAAGCTTTTTCTGAAAAAAGTAATCAGAAAGTAAAACCATAGCCCAACCCTGCTGCAGACGGTAATATCAGTATCACTGGCCGTTACAATACCAGCTGGGCGCCGCGGTCGACGAGGACTCACCACGTCCTCTGCTCGTCGGTCCCGTTGACCCAAGGTGGCGTTCACATTGTACCGGCCCAGCTCCCCGGGTCTAGTCGGCTAGCAACCTCCGTGGACGGCGGAGAGCCCACCGGACTGGACCCACGAACCCCGGGAAGCTGAGCGCAGAGCCCTCGCCAGATCCAGCTTGTACGATGGAGAGGAGGAGAGATAGAGGCGAACGAACTGCGACCAGACACTGTCCGGGGATAGGGGTGGAAACTACCGGGTCCGGGCAGTGAGGACTACTAGGGGTCCGGTCCGGATTGCGGGGCTCCGGTGGTGGTGGTGAGGGGGCGACGCGATGAGTGCTAGCCGCGGAGCTAGTGGTAACAGCTAGCTTGAACAGATCCAGATGCGCAAATATCAACAATAAAAAGACAAGAGAACCGAAATGCTGCGCCAATGTGTGGGGATTCTGGAAAAAACAACGGCAGACGCTGCAGATCCACAGATGTCACCAGCGATCACAACATTCGGTGTCCTGCTTTGCAGCCAAACAGCGGGGATTTAAATGCAATGTTGGTCCCCCCTTTCTGTGCTTGGAAAATTCCGTGCGTATGTTTGCGGCGTCCGTGTTGTTCTTCGGCATCCAATTGTATCTCATGAAGTCCAGGCCCCGGTCAGTATCGGTGAGGTTTCGCGGTGCGATGATTTGCCCCGGGCCGGGAGTGGAGCGATGTTTTGGGGGTGTCTGTGTTCGCGGTTGCTCGCACAAAAGACGCCGATGCAGTTTAGTTACCATCCGCTGTCACGGCGTCCTCTGGTGGCCGGATACCGTAACTGCCATAACCCCCACATCTGCATGCAGCTCTTGACCTCGGCTGGGAGGATTTTTTAAGAGTTACAAAATTAGCAATAATATAAAGTAAAACAACATGTTTGCTGTAACAACATTTGTTACAGCAAGTAAAAAAAAAAAAATCAGAGATTGCGTCCCCTCACCGACATAAGTATGCTGCAGGTCTGCTTCCCTGTCAAAGAAATGGCGCTTGCCCTCAAAATATAACTTGCGTCAGAGACTCGCACGACCAGCAAGACCACAATTAGTTGAATGGACAGGGTATTGAAACTTTTTTTTTTTTTTAATCTATAGATAAGTAAGGCGGGCAGAGATGAAGAGGGGTTCCGGTGTCAGTCACTGTCCAGTGTTCTGAACAATTTAAAAAAACGAAATCCACTGGAAGCACACTTATCTGCAACGAGGACTTATTGGGTCGCTGTGCTTTTTACATTTTATTTGAGAAGCATTTTTGGCTGTGATTATGCTACTGCCAAATTCATGGGTGTGTAGGATGCATTTTTCAAAGATTTTTTTCCAAGATCTACCTCATTGTCTAGATCATTTTGCATATCTTGGTCCAACATGAACTATGTCACAGGCTACTATACAGAGACACTGGAAGTGTTTTTTATTAATTTAATTTATTTATTATCTCACACAATTAGACCAGTGTATGAGTGCTTCACATGGAAGAGCACACCATAAAAATATAAACAGAGTGAAAACAAAAACAATACACAAAAATAAGAAGGCAGTCAGACAGATTTTTTCTTGCATTGGAACAATGACGACACAGGAAAATTCATACTTTAATATGCGCTCACTCTTCGCAGAGCGTTACTTGTTAATATAGCTTAGCCCCATGGACCTGAACGAGATAGAAGCAACTAATCAACATGTTCATATTAAATTTGTTACATGACACAAGTTTGTTTACACAAAATGAAGCAAAATTAATGTTGGCGTCATTTTCTTGTTTTATTGACAGTGAGGGGAAGCGAACTCACGGCGCTGGGTGTCCTGCCATCTAACCCACAGGTGCAAGACTATGTACGAGACTGGCTTGC
The DNA here is from genome assembly GCA_900302395.1 of Bregmaceros cantori. Lineage (NCBI taxonomy): Eukaryota > Metazoa > Chordata > Actinopteri > Gadiformes > Bregmacerotidae > Bregmaceros > Bregmaceros cantori. The sequence goes on along the minus strand of OMKY01100140.1, from coordinate 5,061 downwards.
AGCAGTGGTAGCCCACTGTGCCATAGGGCCAGCCCTGAACTGCTGACGCAC
>OMKY01100018.1:2992-14505 GCA_900302395.1 Bregmaceros cantori | reverse complement strand
TATCCTTCTTTGAATACAATTAATAAAAGGGTTTTTAACCCTCCTTTGTGCCTCCTCATTAATTAAATTGTGTACTTGACCCGTGACAATTATCCTTATTTTCATTCCTTCTTTAGTACTTAGTCAAAGAATGACCTCGACCTGAATAAATGTTATAAACTGAGTGTCTGTGAGACGTAATGACGAGCGGGAGGTAGGCTGTTGTTATGTTTATTCAACTTCCAGGTCACGGAACACAAGGCAACTACGGCAAGCCCCGTAGGACACTAGCCAACTCAAACCCAATACATTACAGGTGAAACCCCCTTTCCTTGCTCTTCTGCGTCCAATTAACTTCACTCAGAGGATTTTAACAAACTTGGGTCATCTTCTTCACTTTATTTATTTACTTGTATAGCAATTTTCATGCAGAGCAACACAAGCTTTACAGAAACAGAACATCGAACAGGACAACACAGCCTCCCAACCCAAACAAACTGACACAGACTCAACCATATACACACAATCACACAGACAAACACACAAACACAGGCTGATGTACCGATGACGGTAACATCCTTGTTATAAGCCAGATCAAAGATGTGTCTTGAGCTTCTTCTCCCAGGGGTCATGGGCCAGTGTCATTCTTTACTGTCCCTGGCATTACATGAAGTTCAACTGAATAGCAAATTATGGCAGTACCAGCCCACAATAGATCAAAGACCAGCCAGGAAACAAACAGCTATCGGGGACAATACAATATTTTAATGGGGGCATGAGACAGCTCTCAGCCATTGGTGTGAAAACATTTGGCCAGTTTGGGACGAGTAATGCTAATTTTCCTACGCTTCTCTACTAGATGGACAGCTATTCTGTTGTGGCCAGCTTGGGACAAGTAATGCTAATTTCCCTACGCTTCTCTACCAGAAGGACAGCTATTCTGTTGTGGCCAGCTTGGGACAAGTAATGCTAATTTCCCTACGCTTCTCTACCAGAAGGACAGCTATTCTGTTGTGGCCAGCTTGGAACAAGTAATGCTAATTTTCCTACGCTTCTCTACCAGATGGACAGCTATTCTGTTTTGGCCAGCTCCCTTGGGATAAGTAATGCTAATTTTCCTACGCTTCTCTACCAGATGGACGGCTATTCTGTGGTCTACAGCTCTGCCTACCGGGGAACGCTGCTGTCACACTTCCAGCAGCTCCGCACTGAGCGCCGCATGTGTGACGTGACTCTGGAGGCCGGCAGCCACTCGTATCCGTGTCACCGAGCCCTGCTGGCCAGCGCTAGCGAGTACTTCTGGGCCCTGTTTGGGGACGCCACTGTGGAGAGCGTTGCACCAGTGGTACAACTGCCAGCTGTGACCTCTGAGGGCCTGGAGGTCATTCTGGAATTCCTGTACTCAGGATGGCTCAGCCTGGCCCCCCAGACCCTGCCCGACACACTGGAAGCTGCCCGTTACCTACAGGTAATATTTTTCACAGATTTATTTCATCAGCTTCAGATTTATTTCAAACATACTTTTTTTTAAGTTATTTTTTCCAGGTCAGCGCCGTTTTTCCATCTTTATTGGATAGGATTAGTCTGAAACTGGGTTGAAGAGATTGCAGACAAGTCGACGAGCGGAGTCGAACTCGCGACACTGTGGACGCTGCAGTAGACAGAGCCATAACCACTCGGCCAACGGGAACCCCAGCTTCAGATTTATTTCAAGACTAAAAATGGTTGTTAGCTTGTAAGGCTAAAAAACAAATATAGATGTTATCATGATGTTTCAGTATCTCCACTTGTAGCAGAATGTGCACCAACATGGGTCATCCTCCTCCAAAGACACTTGAGTCGTATCGTCACAAAAGTCAGGATTTTGGGCTCTGGGAAGGGGTTAAGGTAGGGTCTGGGTTAGGGGTTTGGTTTAGGCTTACGGTTTACTCGTAATGCCGTGGGGACTAAACGACTTCCGGATTAAATGACCATCCAGTGTTCTGTTTAGGGCCAGTACGTTTGTAGATGCTGTCGTGCCATTGTTTGGATTGGAGCATAATATTTAACTTTTAAACATGACAACATTGTTACATGAATTAATTAATTAATCATCAATTCTCAATTATGAATTATTTCGGGGCCAACCACTTAGAAATGTTGATGTGTGAGGGTCAACCAAACATTCTCCAGAAATGATATCTGAACTTTCTGTAGTGGATCTTCTGAATGTTTGCTATGTTATGTTTTCTATAAAACATCTCATGATGTCTTTCGCAGTAGGTATGTATTTTCTGTTGGCCGTCTGTGGAAGTTAATTATAGCACTTTGGCATCATGTTCAATGTTTCAATGTCTTCAGTGTTGCACTTTTCCTGGAGAGTTCACTGTGTGGGGAAAGAAACTATTCTCACAATGGTCTTAGTAGGGCTCTGTAGCGCCTACCAGAGTGAAGGAGGAAAAAGAAGAGGTGGTGTGGGGAGTGTGGAGGTTTGATGTCTGACAAGAGACGGACCCCCTGTGTCTTCATGGAACCCTTGAATCATGGTAAGGTGGAGTCTGCAGTGGCCATGTGTGAGCGCTTCCTGGTCGACGGGCTCTGCGCTGACACGTGCTGTTCCTACGCCAACCTGGCGGAGCGCCACGCCCTACCGGACGCAATGGCCGCCGCCCACCACGCGATAGCCACTCAGATGAGCGTCCTGCTGCGGTGCCATCGGACAGACCTGCTGGAGCTGAATGGCCCCTCGCTGACTGCTGTGCTGGACTCGGACGACATGCCAGGTAACCTGGTCACCGTGGTAACCTCGTCACCGTGGTAACCTGGTCACCGTGGTAACATGGTCACCGTGGTAACCTGGTCACCGTGGGCATCTCCTGGTCACCGTGGTAACCTGGTCACCGTGGTAACCTGGTCACCGTGGTAACCTGGTCACCGTGGGCATCTCCAATTCAAAATAATAACGTCATGACTCACACAGGGTGGTACGTCACCCATAGACTGTATATAAAGTAGACTCAGCATGCATGCAACGTCCATATTTATATACAGTCTGTGGTATTTATACAGAGGCAGCACTGGAAAAACCCTAGTTTACATTTACTCAAGTAAATGTAAAAAAGTATTCAACAAAAAAGTTACTTGAGTAGCGAAAGTACTGAGTAACTTTCAGTTTAAAAAATGAATTCAAAAAGTGAATAAAAAAAAAATGATCACCCGAGAGAGAGACAGAGACCGAGTGGGAGAGAGAGCGAGAGACACCAAGAGAGAGAGAGAGAGAGAGAGAGAGAGAGAGAGAGAGACCTAGAGAGAAAGCGCCCGAGAGAGAGATAACATATGCGCCAACAGGTGTCGCTAAAGGCAGAGTTAATGTACCGAGTACTTTTTACTGACATCTCAGTAAAAAGTAGGTTTTTTTTCACAAATTTACTTATTTATTAAAGTAGAAAGTAACTCGTGAAAAATGTACTCCAAAAGTAAAAAAGTACACAAAAAAATTGTAACTGAGTAAATGTAATGCGTTACTGCTCATCTCTGCTTATTACTGATCTTAAAGAGTAATCTGTTACAATACTGGATTACTGACTGAAGCACGTAACAAGTTATTACTTTCCATTATCGTTAAAATAAAACCCAATGAAGAATAAGATTAATACCTGATTTGCAATAAAATTAAAAAGTGCTCATGTATACACAGCCAAGGATCCGCTTCAAGTGGATCAGAACACATTTTGAAGCGTAAGTGACTGTCAAGTCGATGCACAGTATAAGAGTGATCTGATTAAGCAGGAGATCGCTCCAGGCGCACAGCAGCGTGAACAGCCGCACACACACACACAAGCTGCTCGTTGTTGGAGCCCCCACCAGCCCCATGTGACGCCCGACGGGAGCCGCCGCCCCATGCGTCCCCAATCGGGGCGAGCAGCAGAGAGGCGGCCACAGGGTCGCACGGGCGACGGGCTCCCACCGGCGAGCGGCTCTGATGAATGCGGAAGGCTTCATGCATTCTGCCAACAGCCGGTGCCCCTCCCCCTCTACCCCAGCTGGGGTAGAGGGGTGCAACAGCACCACCACCACGAGGCAGACATACACACACATGGTTTCGATTTATTTGGTTTGATTTCTTCCGTAATAGCCAATGCGTATGTGTCTTGAAAATGGGTAACATATACTTATTGCAAAGACATTTTTTTTTCAAATGCGTTCAACTCAAAATACTACATCCACATAAAATGTATGGACCAGCATCTGCCTTATCCAATTCCATTAAATGTTATGACTTAGTGACTGCAATGACATAAATTAGCAATACTGCACTAAAAGTGTGTGCAAAAATAATAAAATAATCTGACTACTGCTCACTGTCTACTCCCCTTAAAAGTAAATAAGTTAGATTACTAACTACATCGTTTTGTTTTATTATTTTGTTTAAGTTATTTTACACGGCCGATGAAAGGGGCCTAAACATGAATCGGCCCACCAGGCAAATGCCCAAGAAAACAGATTACCAGTCCGAGCCTGGTTCCTAACATCTGTCAATAAGAACTCAAGATGTATGAGAACTGACTAAGGCAATGAACCTCTTCAAATCTCAATCAATAGATAACACCTTCGAAAACACTACTGCAGAATTGCACACTACAACATAAACTAAACATAAGTATATGAAGAAATGAGAATCGAACGGAAATCGAATGTATAGGCGACATAACATACACGGGGCGGGCGTTGAGGAATGGTTTAGTCTTCTAACAACCACGAGAAAAAGAAAAGTGGGGTCGGTTTTAAGACGCAATCAAGAGGACGGAGATATAGTAAACGATTAACCATTTCGGTTGCATTATCGTGAAGAACAGCTGTGTCGATTTACTTATTATCTGCAATAACTATTTAAAATGTTTTACTGACCTGTCTCGCTGGTGTGGAAACATCTCACAATGTCATTGGTGCGTCTGAAAGAGAGAATGTATTTAACATTTTAGCGCTATATTTTAGATCGACCAAGTTCAAATTGTTAAATGGATAGAGTATCCATGCTATTGGTATCGCTATTAGTACTGTAAACTTGAAACGACTCACCTGTCCGAGACGAAGCAAGAGGCTGATGCGCGTTGCCGTATCCGATCTCACGCCGAGCTTTGCGTCCGAGCAAGGTTGCGCATTTACGCGCTATATGTAGGCACACACACCCACTCAAAACAAATAGACAAGTATTAGATTTAGCATTGGAGCATTTCAACCATCACTGCCAACACGAGCGAAACTGGGTCGCATCCATGCAGTCTGTGTTTTTAGGGGGAATCGTTAAACCAATCTCGTGCGCTCGCATCGAACGGCTTGCACAAAGGCACGGTTGCGATGTCTGGATCGGCAGTGCTACTCTGTAACCAGAGGCAACGGAGTTGGTTGGATGATTCGCTTCCACACATCGAGCCAGGAGCGCGCCTCGTTTGAACCTGCCGGACTCCCTTGATGGTGCCCAAATGGAGGTACGCAAAGGATTTGCGCGTGCACGTATATGCTGCTATTACTTCTATTACGTTAAACACCTATATAAATATAACATTTTGAAGGAATATAATTAACTTCTGTCTGACTGGCTGAAGGTTTACTTTGTTATGTTTGGCATGTATCGCGCAAATCACAAAAAAGAAAAAAAGTCTATGTTGAATATCCTTCCATTATCAACAATTGTAATGGCTTTGTACGGTCATCTCGATAGTATATCAATTCATTAATTCAAGCATTCAGCAGTGTTGCCACTGTTTGGGGAGCCCCAAATTGCTCAATCAAAATTGCATGTAATCCCATCATCACATTAAAAAAATAGCATTAAAAAAAAAATAATAATAAATTCCAATGCCATTACACCTTAACCCCTAGTTGTAAAAGTACTCTCAATTTGAAGTGGGTTTTACAAGTAGTCAGCCCACAACATTTAAACGATTAATTACGCAATTGTCAATTATCTTAAATAAATCAATTGTGATCATTTCATGGAAAATTTGTTTTAAATAAAAATTGAAATGATAGCGAAAAGGTGAGCGTCTTTCTCTGGGGTGTTTAGAAAACACTTTCATTAGCCCCGTGCGCCCCATACTGTATATCTACTGGCCGCTGCTCTCATGCATGCAGCGCCACACACTCACACACACGCCTACTCCCTCTGTCCACACTATAAAGTGCAAGAGCTGTATAACACACACGCATATTTACTGAGCCTGTGTGTGTGGAACATCCAATTTTTCCTCAGTCTTTCCTCGTCTTTCACTAAACTTTCACTTTTGCTTTATCCGGCACAGTCAGTTTACAAGCACGGCATGCATTTGTCTGCGAGTGTCCTCGTATTCTCTTTCTCTCTGTTGTTCCCTCCCTTGTTCTCTCCATCTCTCTCTCATTCACTCATATATGCATGCATACTGTACATACATATACATGATAAATGTATAGCGCTGGATATTCTGCTGTACATTGTCATTTGCCTTTCATGCCAGATACTTTCAAAAGCAGCTATATAGTTTGATGGAGGGTTACAATAATCTTTTGTTATCATTGTGTTTGTTTACATAGTTTATGCATATTTGTTTACATATTGTTATGGATGACTTGTAGAGTCACGCCTCAATTGTCCTGATTGGCTACAAGCTGTGACATCATTGGATGTACCCACCCATCAGATATAAATCAGTGATACTTCCTGATGTGGTTGTTCGGCCATGTTTCCTGCTTAGCTCATAGCTTAGCTTAGCTAGCCGATACCCGGCTAATGTCCAGAATAGCTAAATAAATGAACCCTCTAGACATATTCCCGTGTCAAAACTGGTCATGTCCTCTACGTGGACACCTTATCTGAGCTGCCATTACAATATCTAGTTGAAACAGCAGGAACACTTACCTGCAATTTATTCTCTTCATGGCACCACGTGTGGCGTGCAAAAAAACGCTCCCTCTCTCCCTCATTCACACACACGCGCACGCCTAGCTCTGATAGCTGCAACTGCAAGCACATTCCCATACTAGGCCCGCCAAGGACGACAGGTTATGTATTCAACAGCAATGACAATTTTAAATAGCTTTATATGTTCTGTATCGTTATCCATCTGCTCTGTACTCACACCACTAATTGATTAAAATGCACAAAATTGCATGTAGGATGTGCAGGGAGCACCCCCAGACGTTAACGGTGAAAATTGGTGTGAAAAACGTTTCCGGTTTCTAAATCGATTAACTATTTTAAATTAATTGCTCACCTCTAATACTGTTGTGGGAGATATTTTGTAGTTAATTCCCCTGTCAGTCAAGTCTCGCGGGAGTTCCGACGGCAGCTGTCGCGAGATGTCCGTGTACCTGGAAAGTCCGTGTACCTCCAAACCAACCTGTGGACCTTGACGAAGGACGACAGATCGTCATTCACAACAAAGCAAATATTTCTAGTTTAGCGATAGTTTAGTTAGCGTAGCATAGGGACTTAGTTAGTATAGCGATTAGCGTGGGTGGGATTTAGTGTTCACTTTTCATTATCCATCATCGGTAGGATCATCACGCGATCTCCACCGATATCTCCGGGTTAACGGGGAAGAACCCGGGTGCTACGGACACGGCGCATCCCCCACCTGTTGCCGCCATCACCCCTCCCAATCAACGGCTGGGGTATAACCTGCCGAACGCATCGCGTGTTTAATCGCCTCCCGCGCCATCCTGAGAGTTATTATCCGCTCCTCACAACAATACTAACCAACTGACCAAAAAAACCCTTATATATATATATATATATTTTTTTTTCTTTTGTTCATTTGGGGGGGGGGTGTTGGTAAGGGCGGTGCCAAGAGCCAAAGGACATCTGGCAAAGAGCCTCATGTGGCTTGCAGACCGCGGGTTGGCCACCCCTGAAAAATAGTATCCAGAAAGTAATCCAAAAATATATATTACGCTAGGTTTCCACTACAGAGTGTCATTCTTCCGTAGGGTACTGTACGGATATTTTCCGCCCGGATTCCGTACGGTATAAAAACAGCGATTTCCAAAACAGCGATTTCCGCTCTGGTATTCGTGCGTGAACAAACAACGCACTTTGCCAGAATCTGGAGTTGGCCCCCAAGCGCTGCCCACATGGCTGCCCACCGCGCAGGGGCACACACACACACACACCAAACGCGCGCGCACAAGGCCGCTTCTGTAAATAAATATTATTTCGCCTTTGATGTGCTGGAGCGCACAGTCCACCAATTGCTCAGTGCTGCTGTCAATCAGTGTCTCACGGACCCGCCGTACGTAAAAAAAATCGAAATAAATGATTTTCTGGTCCGTACGATAGTGGACGGTACGGTTTCCGTACGGAGTTCAATGTATGGAGCATACCACGACAGTTACAACACGTTTGTTTTGCTCACAGAATCTGTGCGGAGCTGCGGGGACGTACAGAAGAAAAAAAAACTCTGTAGTGGAAACCTAGCGTTACTGACCCTGGACATAATGTGTATGCATTTATTTGGTGAGCTGTTGGTGCTCATTGTGGTTCACAGGAGTCTCCTCATGCTTTTCCATGTTTTTCAAGTTACAATCGCGCATTCTGCAAAACATGAAGCAGCACCAAGTGGATGACTTGCCTAGGGCGCCAAAAATGCAAGAACCAGCCCTGCATCACATACGTACATTACTGTCCGTCTGCCTCTCTCTCCAAGACTTCCTCTAACCATCACATACATTACTGTCTCACTCTGTCTAAGACTTTCATAATGAGTTCCATTAAAATTACATGAATATCCATATCTATGATTTTTAATCAGTTTCACAGTGAAATGTTCAGCTCATGAGGGCGTGTATTAGTATTAATTGTATTGTATTGTAATTGAAGAAGTTCAATTGCTGTAGCCCGATGAGGAGCTATTTATTCAAGGCCAACAACAATGGCGGTGCCTGATATTACATAATGAGATTGAATTGCATTTCTCCACAAACTTGCTTTGCTGGTGCTTTTGACCAAACAATAGGCTACACGATGAAAAATGAACTGAAGAGAGAAGAATTAAATATAGGGTCACTTTAACCAATTCAGTGCCGCTGCATCTGGAAAACAAAGGTTTCAATCCTGATTACGTCGTTCCAAATACTTATTAATGTTATATTATGGGTTACTTGTCCACCTCAAGCTGCAGAAAATGCATACAAGCTACAGAAAATGCAAACAAGTAGACGGGTTGGTGTAACAACCGTCTCTCTGCAAGGACGGGGCGCGCGCGCGCAGGCGCGCCAACAGACACGCACACACACAGCAAGGATCTGAAAGTTAAATGCCCATACTGGCATCTAGTGGCCAATAATATATTCGACATGCGCCTATCCACTGCCTTTCTTTTGTTCTACAAGCATACCAGCTCTCATTAATTATGCAGCCATTTTAAGACAAAAACTTTCTAAATACATTTATTATAATAATTCATTCAATTATTTTGGAGGCAAATATAATAGTCACTCCTTGATCACGTGTAACCAACCACAGTGAGTTCTAGGAATTGTTGGTAATTGAGAACAAAACAGTCTACACAATACTGTCCCCAATAAAGTGCACACCATAACGTTTACGGGTTACAGATTTAATAGCCTTCCTTTCCCTGCTGATTTCCATTGTGTCTAATATTTTCACAAAACGGCTTCCCACCCGGATTTGATTGCCTCCCTGGAACGCGGGGCGTCAGGGATGTGATGGCTTCCCGTGCGCTGCCGCAGCAGATCCCTCGCAGTAATGCGATCATTTTTGAATGGATGGATTTGTCCCAGATTCTGTGTGTTAATACCAGAGATGTGACCAAGTCTCTCTTTCAAGTCTCAAGTCCTTCTTGGGCAAGTCAAGTCAATTCCCAAGTGAACTCCAAGTCAAGTCATCATTAATATGCTGTCATTTTAGCTCCAGAATCTCATTTTAATAAAGTCAAAAGCTAACAATAGTTTAGCTTTTATAATAGCATCGTTTGATTATTTTTTTTTTTTTGGCTAGTTTATCTTTTATTTATTTTTATTTATTTATTTTTTATTTTTTCCAATTAGACCAAAGCCAGTTAAAAGTCACTTTGTGAATGACATTAATGGATTAAAGAAGACATTTGGTGGAATTTCATTAAGATCAGTGCAAATTTTCCAGTGAACTGGCTGGCATCCAAAATCTATGGGGAGTCCTTCTCGGCCAATAGCTCCAGCATGACAGTGAGCACGGCCTGCAGGGCGCCACCTAGAGCCTTGCAGCTGTAAGGCCGGTCCAGTGGGGGCACGTGCACAAACGCACAGCGGCCCCCTCCCTCGTGCAGCGAGGTGTAGTAAGAGTAGCCACACAGGAACCTGCAGGAGAAGACAGGTGGAGGCTGCTCGTCAGTCTCTTTTGCAATATTCTGAATGGGTTCCAACTGTGAAATAAATAATATTACTCGTAAGTCATTGGTGCGAATATAGTCCCTTTTCAATGTTGTGTGTGGATGTTAAATGAACTTTATTTTTCAAATATTTTTTTTTCCTGAAATTATGGGCTGGACTATGTGACTTGTCCCAGCTGTGAACCGTTATGGATGCTTATTTGCGCCAACTAAATGTAGACCACAATATGAGTTTAGTAGTTAGCTTGCTCATAGGTTAACCCTTCTTTAGACCAATTATTCTCAGCTCACAGACTTGAGTCACTGCTCTAGTTCCTTTATGGCAAAAAACATTTCGGGAAACAATGTAATATGAGATTTGAAAACAATTCCTTTAATGGAAAACGCCACCGGAAATTCATACTGCAATTTGTTCATCCTTGATCTAAGACGAGATGATATGGTAATGCAAGACTGCCCTCTGGTCCTGACCCCCCTCACCCCTCACTTACCCCACATGGCTTTCGTCCTCGGGAGACGGCTCCACTCCACGAGTGACACTCGCCAAATGACCGAGCGGCCCCGCGGCCCTTGCGCGTGCGGCTCGTCAACCACTTCCAACACCAGTGTAGTAAAAGGTACACCCGTGATGAGGGGCAGAACAGCCGATGCAATCCAGGGAGTTTATCAAGGCCCGTTCAGAAGCCTGGAAGAGAGAGAGCATGTGCTTCTTCGCCCTTCGTGCCCTAGCCCTAGCTCCGCCACCAAGGGCGGTCCCGGCGCCTATAGCACCTACTAGTGGTAATGACAATCCACAATAATATATACACCGCTACCCATCTTCAGGGGTGTAGTGGCCGTGGTACACGGGAGTACCAATGATGTCCCAATGATGACAGTGGAATCGATGACGTCACAGATCGCGTACCCCCACTTTGAAAATCCCCACTACCCCACTGCTTATCTTGCCTCTGCGCATGCATTCAGTACTGTGTTACGCTGGGTTTCCACCAAGCAAAGCGCCACGCCAAAAAACAAAGGTGTTGCAGCCATCGGTGCACACCCAACCAGGCAGCGCTGTCAACGCCACGCCGCCAACGCGCCAGCGCAGCGCACAGGAAATATATATTTTTGATTTTCAACGCAGCGCGAGGGGGCGGGGTGCCGTTTATTCCATGATTGACAGGCGTGCTGAGCAATTGAATTGGTGGA
>OMKY01099758.1:6134-21342 GCA_900302395.1 Bregmaceros cantori | reverse complement strand
AACCAGAATGCAGCAATGGGCTATAGTTAATACATTTGTCCAATCACATCAACTGTTGAGAATAGAGCGACACAAGAAACTTGGGTGGTGAGAGAGTCCTGAATCTTGTTCGATCCCAGTGTTACGTTGGAACAAGCAAAGGGTCATTGCATGTGGCTTCAAGGCCAATGCAAGGCGAGCAGGTGTCTGATAAGACACACAGAGGGCCATTATTCAGAATATGGGGAGTACTACTGGCTGGCTAGAACTGGTTTCTGGAAAGCTTGATGAACTTATGTAACCTCTCAGGGAGAGAAGACGGATGACCAGGCCTTAAACTTTAGAATGAGAAAGGCCTTTGACTTTAGAATCAGTGAATCAGTTCAACGCACTCGTACTGAGTAGACATGTTGAACAATAGCTGAAAACACGGCAAATTAAATGGAACGAAGTGGGGGGTCTGCGTTGGCCGAGCGCCAGGGTATATCATTGGTAATTCCATGCAGGCACCAACCAGGCCTGCTACTTCCTGGTGGGTGCCTCTATATAAGCAGGCCCAGCCCACTACTTCCTGTCCTGTATGCTAGCCTTGCTAACCATGCTTGTACCATGCCTGAAGCCTCACTAAAGTCACTGCTACCAAACCCCTCTTGGTCTGAGTCTCTCCTTACTAATGGCGGAGTGATTATGGACACCGCACCTAACGTGACCCCATTCATGTTAGTGGCGCTGCGTCTACCGCGGCGTCCGCAGTGTCGCGAGTTTAACTACGCTCATCAACTTGTCTGCAATGTCTACCCCCGATCTTTTGAACCCATTTTCCGACTAACCCTATCCATTAAGGATGGAAAGACGGCGCTGACGCCAGAAAAAATAACTGGAAAAAAATGGAACGAAGTGACATTCAGACTAGACCTAGACGTTCAACCTAACCGGAACTTCCCACCAAAGATGGCCACGTGGGGCGATGGGTCCAAGTCCATCCCAGTCTCTCCCTCCCTCCCTGGCTCTCTCTCTGCTACTCCCTCTCTCAATCCAGAAATGTTCTAGTTTAGGACAGCACCAGAAGATGTGTGAGTGGTTGGCTGGTGAAAGGCTACATCGTTAACATCTATCATCAACTCCGGGATATATTTAGGCCAATTGTCTTTACAGTAATGGTGTCTGCGAAAGATTTTAATATGGATGAGACCCAGTCTCGCGCATGACGTAGATGTTTTTATTCTCATTTTCTCACCAATCATCTGGGAATGTTTCGCCCAGTTCAGCCTCCCATTTACATCAGGTATTCAGTTGAACAATAGCGCAGTAGATCTTCACCAGGTTCCAGCTCCCAGCAGGATCTCCCATGGCTTGATGTTGGGTTTTAGAGGAAAGTTGGGCGAGCAATTTTTAACAAAAATTGTAATCTGAAAAAAAAAAACAAGACAGGTTATTTCTTGGTAAATTATATGTATTTACATGTATAACATTATATATGTATATATTATTTGCATCATATAGGTCAGAACAAATGACAAGGCCTTTGTCCACCCATTGCCTAAAAACTGGGTCGATCTTGGCTGGGAGAAAGAACTGGTTACTGACAATAGGACACTCTATAGAACCATCTTTGATTCATTTTCCCCCACAACATTTCCCCTGGTGTACCCAGCAAAAGCGACAAGCTTCCCAGCTAGAGCACGAGAGAGATCAGGAAACTGAGACAAAGCCCAGTCCTGTCCCCGCGTCCGTCGGGGCTGTTTGGGTACACCAGAGCAACTGCACAGGCCGACGCATGTCTGAATCAATACCCAAAAATGTCGGAGAGGGGGCACCGCTGATATCTAGCTAGTGTCAAACCGACCGTCAGCTCCCCACTGCCTGGTTGTCATTATGAGATCAAGTAGGTCAGAATAGCCCACACCTGCACTATGCTGACTCAGAAATATACACATTTCATGTCCTGATACACATTTATATCCTGGGGAAACCTTCACACTAACACCCGTGTCCGTTCTTGTGCCTATAATTGAGAGGCTAACACACGTGACAGTTTTTGCGTATAGAATCTAGAGGGTACCTCCACACTGCAACATTTATGGGTCATACACAGTCGAGTTTAAAGTGGGTGTGATTATTGTATCCTGATTACATGCACTGTACTACTACTACTACTACTACTACTGGTAATTGTCCTCTTTCAGCCTGGCCACTTGTCTGGGCCAGAAACTCTAGTCTCAAGTCTTCCACAGATGTCTATGAAATATTGAAATGCACACTTCTCTGTTGGTGTTTTTGTCTTCTTAGGCTCGTTGGTCCTCCAGCCGACAACCTGCTTGTCTGGCTGTGGTCTTTCTACTTGCTAGATATTTATTTTCCACTCTGCTAGCGAGGCCAGTGTAAGGTGCAGAGGGAGACGGGGGAGAACAAACAATATATCTCTCTCATTTCCGCATTTCACAATAGGGCTGCAACGATTAGTCGATTAATCGATGGCTAATCGATTATGGAATGAATCGGCAACGAATGTAAAAATCGATAATCGCCAAGTAATTGGATCATTGTCATTTCGCCAGTTTTGTGCTGACATTACGCAATTGGTCCAGGCAGATTTGATATTGATACATCATATATTAAATGGTCATAACTGATAGAAAAAGGGGGGAAAAAAAGAAAAACATCAAATATAATGACAAAAAAAATCTAAATATTACGATATAAATTGTAATAAGTTTGTCGTTCACCTGATGAAGAGCAGCACTAATGAGGATCAGCTGGTATTGTTTCTTTTTGCTGTGCACGGGGAGAACCAATACATGGCAAGACTTTTTACTTTCTGGAACTGGAATTGTCCAATTGTGTTCCATACAGAGCTTGTGAAAAAAACGTGAACGTGTAAACCCCTTTCATATCGATCCATTTTATAAATATGAGCCAAAGATTAGCACGTATTAAAAGGCGTTTAGACGATAAAAGCCATTTGAGGCATAGATGCACACAGAGACAGAGAGATGGTGGGTGACGGGTGGGAGAGAGAGATGGCAAGAGAGAGAGGAGGAGAGAGAGGGGAGGTGGAGAGAGGAAGTTAGGTGGGGGGGAGGTGGTATAGGAAGAGAGTGTGAGACAGAGGGAGGATAAGTGGCAGGGAGAGAGACAGGGAGAGAGGAAGAGACAGGGTAGAGACAGGGGTAGAGCAGGGCTCCAAACCGGTTCAAGGAACAAAAACGGAAACTGAAAGTGAACAGAATTTTACCAAATTTTATGAGGAGTGGAAACAGAAACGAAAAAAGAAGAACTGTTCCGGAACAGAAACAGAACATTATGAAATCCACAAAACCGGTTTAGGAAGGTTTTTTTTTTTCATTCTCTATAGATTTGAACATATCCTATGTCTGGGAGGCTATTTCCGGTTGTGCATCCATCCAACTTTTACTGCCAGTTATCAAGCCCCATGCATCTGGGGCTCCATCTTGGGGACAGACTAGGAAGCAAATGTAACAGCGTTTTAAATCCGGTTTCACGTTAATACAGTTGCACTGAAGTTTGGAAGTCCACCAAATGTATTTTGTATAAACTATATCTAAAGTTAACATTGCACAATATAAAAAAAAAACTTTAAGAAGGAACAAAATGTTTGCGTTCCGAACCGGTTCAGGACCGATATTTTGGTGGCGGAACGGTTCAGAGAACGATCGGAAAGAAACTTTACAAAATAATTTCATTTCCAAGCCCTGGGATTGAGAGAAGCAGAGAGAAAAACAGAGAAAGATGGAGAGAGATTATGGGTGAAGAGAGGGATAGGGAGAGAGTCCACAGAGTGAGTGTTTCCACATCGGTGTGTGCGCACATAGCAGTAATAGGCGGAAAACTGGAAACCATCTCTAGATGACCCAAAGAGATTAATTACGGCTGTGCGGCCACACACACTCGTCCAAGCGAACCTGTTCCACAGCCGACTTGGACGCCACAACAATCACAGCAGCTGTGCTCGGGCTGGACTCCCTTCCCCAAAAGACGTGCAATCAATCAATCAAATGCATTGTGACGGGAGAATGCTGGATAATGAACAGTTGTCATGAAATCCGTAAACACGGTGGATCGGAGCAGGTGTGTTCATCTGCATCCATTGTCCCCCCACATCAAAACAGCCGCCACGTTCGCCGCGTCAAGAAAACATACTTGGACAACAATAGGAATAAATATAGCAATGGGGTCAATCTGCTTGGAGGCACAGCTGTTGGAATTTATAATATGTCACACTGTCAATCTCGCACACTCACTCATACACAAACACGCACACAGAAATGAAACAAAACTCAAAAAATGAGCCAACTGCGCTAGCTGTCAGGCACGTGTCTCTTTCGCGAGCGGTTTGACCTAGGGTTGCCACGCATCTCTTGACATATGGAACTGTTCCATATTTGGAAGTTCAATTACGCATTCCGTATTGAACTGATGAGGGACGCTATTTGTTCCGTATTTTCACAAATAATTTAAAAAAAAACTAATTTTGATGGCGCTCGCGCACATAGCAACTCGCAACAGTAGAGTCAAGAGAGAGCGACGCAGGCTCAGCAGACAGCAGTAGATTGATGGCCGAGCGCCCTCTACCGGCCAGTGGCCTTCTGTCGCGCCTTCTGTCTTCTTACTCTTCTGTCAAAATATTGCAACAATAGCCCAATTCGCACTGCCATTTAATTTGATTTAAGAAAAGAGAGAAGAAAGAGGAGATCGGGATTTTCAATCGATCTTGGCCTAGCTGAAAAAAAAACCTACAGTTTTTGATTAGTTGTTGCTAGTGTTAATTTGTTTTGATTGTTTAACAGAACTCCTTTAACGGAGGACTGGAGAAAAGAGGAGATTGAGATTTTCAATCAATCTCAATCTCTGCCTAGTTGAAAAAATAACTACTTCTGAAAGAATGAATGCAATTCTGCTTCTTCTTCATATTCTTTTCTTATTGACAGCACCATTTTTTTAAATGTTTTTTTTTTCAGCCCATTCAGGCTGTTTTTTCCAAGCTTTATTTATTAGGGTTAGCAGAAACAGGTGAAGATGGGGGGGTAGACATGCGGGAAATACATTGGTGGCGAGATTCGAACCACCGACTCACCGCGCCATTAAGGCATATGTGTGCTTTCCAGCACTCTGCCTAACCAACTGAGCTACTGAGCAGCACAACAGCACCATTTTTTTAACGTCTTTTTAAATCCTCGGCACAAGGGTCAAGAATCATGCCCCCCTGTTGCAAAGCATTGTTTCACAAAATGATATCTCAACAGATCGGATAGCACTAATTATTCTGGCAGTAATTCCCCAGTCAACAACACAACAGCGAGGCGGTAGCAGCCTTTCTGCCAGCCAGAACCTGCAGGCATTTAAATGTTATCCAGTGGGCCGTGCAGACTTTAACTGCTGGTCTGTCAGATCGGAAACTGTTAATTTGGTGTTTACCACTTCACCAATAGCGCTATTCACAGCAGGGACCCCCCCGACGAACAAAATGTCACGCGCAATTAAAATGAGAATGTGGCGCCGCAGTTGCTAAATAATTCAGACAAAGGGCCTGAATCGGGGGGAAAATCACAATCCCATTAACGACTCACCCTGCGTTTACTTTGGGCTTTCATCAATGTTCTGTCGTATGGCTTTTTAAAGGGGAGGGGGACAACAGAAACACGTTTTTAGATAGTTTTCTGTGTTTGAATTGCGCTAATGGATCAAGCTAGAACTGTTTCCTGGTTGGTGTACATTCTATGCATAAAGTGAGCATTTTTAGTTCTTCCAGCCGACCGTCGCATACCAAAATTTGGATTTTAACTTCTTCATGGCGGGCGAAATCTCTTCAGCTGTCCTGGTAGTTGTCTGTCACGTCACGTGCCAAATATGAAATGTAGTTACTTTGTTCTAAAGAGATTCTCCGCTGCCGCAGGCAATGCAGAAACGACTCTCAATACGTTTCTGGCAGAGCAAATCTGGCCAAGCCACACACAATTCAAACGTTCGTCCGATAACATTTAGGCATCCGATAAAGAATCAACAAGTTGTCTTTGAACCAACTACACTGTGCCACGCAAGACGGCCCAATTGGAACCACAGCGTGCGATATCGGTATAATTTCTAGTATTTCGTCTCGGATGGCAGAAAGGACGGTGACAAATTCCAATTTCCGAAGAGATTTCTCAGGGAAAGAGCTGCTTTTAATGAGGTACAACATTCGGCAAACCATGACTCGTTGGGGAAACATGATAAGACTAATATCTTGCGGTTCTAGCAACCACAGTGGCCCTACCAAAATGCATCAACGTTCTGATAAAGCAACTACGCCTGTGGACCAAGGAGTGTGATGCGCAGGGCGAGGGTTGCAGAGACCTTGGCCAGCCTCGAAGAATAAATAATGCATACCTCAGAATTATGACGATTATTGTGCTCAGCAGTCGCAGTCTGCTTGCCTTTCACCTGACAACATTGGATGATTTGTGGAATAAGTGCGGCATGAGACGATGCCAAAAAATACATTAACTTTATGTTTGATTGAAATGAATTATTTTCATCACATGAGGAGTCGGTGTGAGCTTGCGGGAGCAGCCACTCCCTGCTTCAGTATCTGCTTTCTGTTCCACTTTGCATATGCAAGAAATACACATGCAGGGATTTGATAATGTTAGACTGCTATACTTTATTAGAATGGTGTAAATCTATATATACTTTAATCCAAAAAGGGACACAGTTTTTAAGGACTCATTACATTGTTTGTTTTTTGTTTTGTTTATTATTTATTTATTATTTTAGGTTTTTTTTTTAGGGGGGGGCGCAAGCACCGTTTTCCAATCTTTATTGATAGTGACAGGATTGAATTGGAAACTGGGATGAAGAGACATTGCAGAAAAGCCTGCAGGGTTTTGCAGATTTCAACCTGCAGCACTGCTCGAGCTATGGTCTGGGGGCACGCTCTCTAACCACTCTGCCACCGCGCGCGCCCACATTGTTTATTTAAGAGTTAATTTTAGGTTTTTTTTGCTTTTCATTAAAAAAAATCTGAATCAAAATCTAAAATTGGGATATCACAGAAAAATCTGAATTTGATTTTCAGAAGTGTCATACAGCCTTGCAATAGCTCTACTGGACCAAGAAAATATAATTTGCCGTGAGGGGGCTGGCCATGTGGCGGTTAGACTGCATCCAGACCCATACAGTCTTGTGCCTGTGGCTTAGCTGTCGTGAGATCGCTTCCCCTCACCGACATAAGTATGCTGCAGGTCTGCTTCCTTGCTCTCTCGTCCCCCTTCACACCTACCCCACACTAATTAAAATAATAACTTGAAAAACATTTTTTTTTTTGCCACAGGATTAAAAAAAAGATCGATAACATCTCTATAGACGAGTTTGGCGGAAATTTCTGGTTAAATTTGTACTCTCAACATTATTTCCGGTGCCATTTATTTTGCTGTGTTTTTGCCTATTTTCCAACATGTCTATGCGATGGGAACACTCACCTACAGCGTTATTTAAAATTGATGGTGGTAACTTGCTATTCCACACCCAAATGCTCTTGTGCGGATCTGTGACCCACAAATGCATGATTTAAAAATCAGTGCAACCCGTTCCACTTTCTTTTTGGAATTACTAGTAGAAGCAGCCAGCGTATTGGCCCAGAAGAGCATATGACCACTCGGTGAGTAACTTCAAGTCGGAATTTGACTGTATTTTATCAATATTTTTCAAAATGGTGAACGAGGCAAGGGGGGCGATGTGTAACTGGTCACAGACCGACATCTAGTGGTCGGATTTTGAACTGGTGTGCGTTTTGTGCATTTTTGTGTCCGCGTACAGCGGCCTTCTACCAGACTTTATATACATACATATTGGCACCGGAAGTGACCTGCAGAAGCGCGGGACAAAATGAGTGCCCCAGTGTTTCGCACGTAAACTCGTCTATTAAGTTGCCAATTATTGAAACGATTAGTCGACTAATTGGTTGGATATTATTTTTCCTTAAAAAAATACCAAAAATATTAAACGGCAACAAACAATTAAATTCAGAATTATCTTGTCAGCAAGAAATGTAGTCAAATTTGGTACTACTTTATGAAATATTATTTTCCGGTGTCAGCGCAGTTTTTCCTAGCTGGTGAGCCAGAATCAACAAGGGTAGGAGAACCCGTTGCACCATGGACGCTGCAATAGACACGGTGCCATTAACAGGAATGGGCGCGTTAGGTGCAGCGTATTTAAGCACTCCGGCAAACAACGCCCCCATCAATTTTGGTACAACTTACCAACACATTAACAATAATTAAGTTACATAAGCTAACACAAAGTCATTACAATTTTACATTTTTTACAGTAATATTTCATGGTTTTCTTCATGTTTGTGTTTTTATAAATTATGTCCATTCGATATTTCATATATTCAGAAAGTATTTACTAATTAATATCAAATTTAAGTAGACCAACAGAGGGTAGCAAAAGCACAAAACCCCACAACAAAAACAAAAAATATTCTCCACTAGCATAGTAATTGAAACAAACATTTAAATAAAGAAAATAGAGAAATATAGCATTATTAAATAAAAGACTGTCTGCTAATTTTGAATCAGCTGATGAAGCATGACAAAGGATAATGGAATTTGTCTTCTGAATAAGAATCGTTGATTGTGTGCACAGTGAAAAGTCTGTGCTGCCCTGTGGTGGGAACAATGATACTCCCTGTTTGTGTGTGTTACAGACCAGGGAACCAGAATTTTAAAACACTATAGGCACTCTGAGAGCGCAGATCTCCGCCAAGGCCACAGGGTCAATAATGTTAAAACAATAAAATACATACTCTCAATTTTAATTGATTGTTCCGTGGGACAATATCCCACCTCTGGTAAAAAAAAAAAAAAAAGAACGGTGAAGTATTGTTGGAAAACAAAAACAAAACAAAAAAAACAACAAACTTGGAACCGAAGTAGCCGCGTCATCTCTAAATGTTGGATTGTATCTGCCTAGAGCTGTGCAAAATAAATAAAAATATAATATAAAAAATCATCAAATTGGATAAGGAGATATATAGATATCTCTATATCTCTCTACATCTATCTCTCTATCTATATCTATATCTATATATATCTATATCTCTATATGTGTGTGTGTGTGTAATGTAAATCATCAAATTGGATTTTAATGTTTTATTGGTAGTAATTGCGGTACATGTCAACACAATGAGTCACTGTGTGCTTTTGCTTGTTGTGTAAATTATAATTGGATATGTGGATGTACTTAGATTTAATATAATTCATGCAATCATATATTCACAAGATTATGAGTATGTTAATTGTATGCCCAAGAGTAAAGTTCTTCTTTTTTGCAAAGTTTTTTTTTGAGCGAAACAATTATTTATTTTGATGCGGTTTTTTTTTTTGGTTTTGTTCTTCAGATCCAAACCTCCTATATTCAATCTATTGGTATTGACAGCCTTGATGACACACACAAACATAATCTAATCTAATGCGAAAGACAATTATAGATAAGCTTTCTTGCAGTTCAAAGTTCTTTACTGCGTTCCGGCGACCCTTAGTGCTTGAGCTAGTGATAGATTAAAACAATGCAAGTATAAAGTAGTCAATTCACTGTTCAGGATCAGAACACATTATTAATCATCAAAGGGAAACATTAAAAGGGGAAATTACACTTGTGTCCAATTCTATACAGCAGGGCCAAAAAGACTATCAACATTTTTGAACATTTGAATATCATTATTGGCAAGTCTTTAGAAAGTGTGTGCTTGAATTATAATCTAGTTCTGCATTCAATTCCAAGCTTTTAGAGCTAAATCTTTAAATATGACTTGAGACTCAATTCGGACTCGTAGCCTAAAGGCTCGGACTTGACCCCAAAAGACTCCAACTCGACTCGGACTCGTGAGTTCGGGACTCGTGTACATCTCCGACATAAACACAAACAAAAGAGAATAGTCCTTTTTTTGTTAGCAGAGCCAAGACCTGTCCTCATATTGTAGATTGTCATGTTTATTATTACAGAATCCTCAGTTACCTGTTAGTGGTTGAAACCGATCCCTTGAGCTTCATGTCTAGTGAAAGATCCGACAGATCCAACTCAAATATTTCCAGGGCTGCTGTGGTGTTGAATGAGGCATCGAGCTGCTGTGCGGATGTCCCTACAAAGGAAGATTGAAAAAAAAAAAGTGTAATTATTTTTCCTTAATAGACTAGTGATGTTCCATGTCAAGGAGAACACAGAAAACGCAAGGCCAGATTCTACAGATCTATGGAGCATTCAACCCTTAGTTGGGCCCAATCGAAAAGAGTTCTTTAAAGATTCCTTTTTTTTCAGAGATAAAAATCAGGGTTTTATGTGCTGGCTATGTGGCGCAGTCAGTAAGATACTCGCATCCAACACATGTATAGTGCCTGTGACTTAGCTCACAGGTACCGGCAGCGTTGCGAGTTCCCCTCCCCTTGCAGGCATTCCTGCAACGTCCCTCTCGTCCCACTTTCACACTAACCCCATCTAATGAAATGGAAAATGGTGCATACGCGCAAAAGTAACGTTCACCTGCACTTGGGACAAGTGTTGGTGAACACTAGTAATTGTCCAGCCCAGCGTGAGAAGACAAGGTGTTCCACAAACCTAGAGCCAGATAGACGGGGTGGTGGGAAGCCGGACTCCACGCCTGGTGGGCCGTCCTCGGGATCTCCTTCAGCCTCATCTTACTGGGCAGTCAAGCACGTCCACTCTGCATCAATCACATGATGTAATAAGCGCAAACCATCACAAACCACCAACTTAACACTCGGTTTCCCGAAGACGCGCTATCGCGTCATATTAACGCTGTTTTAACCACTCATTTTCTTTGATTTAAAAAAAAAATATTTAACCTGACATTTTACCGCGTTCATTTCTTTCATAAGCGAGTTCAGAACTCTGTTTAAAAAGGAAAAAATGGCCATTCGCCGATCTTCACTTCCTGGGGCTGTGATGTCAGAATGTCCGATTGGCCAGCTGGTTGGAGAACAATGGCCGATTTTAACGCTCCCTGGTCGGCTAGGATAAGTTTGTTTTCACCGCTTAGAAACATACCGACAAACACGGCGAGCGCATTCCCGCAGCTTGGACAAAGCCAGATCGATTGGTCAGCAATGGAAGTATGACCACGGAGCTTTTTCACGTGACGTAGTGACGTAAGTTTTACACTTTGATTTTTTAAAAATTGAAAATGCGAGATTTTTTTGACAAATGACATACCGTTGTTTTCAGCACAAAACAGGCTATCCGAAAATATATATCTTGGAACGATTGCATCATTCGTACGTTCAACACACACGAGGTAATGAAAAAAACCTGAATGTGTTTAGAGTCGACGCTGTTTCTTGAAAATTACTGGATCAAATTCTCCCAAACTTTTACATTTCATAGCACACACAACCATAAACATACTGATTTTTTTAAATACAATTTTAGAAGAATTTTAATTAGGTAAAAAAATTAAATAAAAAATAACGTGAAAATGCTGAAAAACGTTAATAATGATTAAAAACCAAGATTCTATATATATGTTTTTTTTTTATCTTTCCAAGTTAAATTTAGACCGAACTAGGATGATTTTCATATAAAACGTTCAAAACATAAAAATCTACAGCGGATTTCATAAAATTCACCTGGGAAAAAAAGTGTTCTTTTTTTCATGTTTTTAATTTATGTCTAATGTTTCATTCTATAACTTCACTACAAAGGCCAAGAATTTTTCTGCGAGGTTTTTGGGTGATAGCTATGCTAGTTTGAAAAAAAAGCAGCAAAAATGTTTATAGCAATGATTTTGTTTCATAGGCTTTATTTATTTATTATTATTTGACACATGGTATATCACCTAAAAGAGAGCCTGTTCCAGGCCTGGGCATTAAAGGGTTAAGGTCTTGTAATTGTTGATCGCTGTATGAATTTGGGGTATTTTTAATGGAGAAATGATTCAACCGGTTCTATTAAAATAATCGTTAGTTGCAGACTACCAACAATGTTGACAAATTATAGCTTGCAGCAACATAAAAGGAAGCCTTGTAAAATATTACTTTCAGTGAAGCGTTTCATTTGATTTTTTTTTAACTATACATCATCCACTTGTTTTATTCAGCGTAAGTGTGTACATTCGGTGCTGCCCAGTAGCTCAGTTGGTTAGGCAGAGCGCTGGAAAGCACACATATGCCTCAATGGCGTGGTGAGTCGGTGGTTCGAATCTCACCACCGACGTATTTCCCGCATGTCTGCCCCCCATCTTCACCTGTTTCCGCTAACCCTAATAAATAAAGCTTGGAAAAAAAGCCTGAATGGGCTGGAAAAAAAAAAAGTGTGTACATTCGGGGTACGAAACGGTCTAACATTCTGTATACACAGTCGGTATGCACTGAGATTCTGTGCGATGGTAATCTGAGACGCGGCGTGGTCTGGGAAGTGTCGAAACGACAGCCAGAAAATCCTTTAAAACGCTGTGGATCGCCGCCACTGCGGCGGCAGAGGACTAATGTCAACAATGGCGGCGACACACAATGACACACAGAGAAATGAATGCATTTCACATCAACTCAGGAGCCTCATGGTCTGAATCACTTCATGACAATAAAGATTTTCATAAAACTATGTATAACATATATACAAATATGGGCAGAGTAGCCATAA
The DNA here is from genome assembly GCA_900302395.1 of Bregmaceros cantori. Classification (NCBI taxonomy): domain Eukaryota; kingdom Metazoa; phylum Chordata; class Actinopteri; order Gadiformes; family Bregmacerotidae; genus Bregmaceros; species Bregmaceros cantori. The sequence continues at coordinate 8,706 of OMKY01099758.1, read as the reverse complement.
AAATTACTTGATTACTTGACCTCAGCAACATATTACTCAAGTAAAAGTGAAATGTATTGAAGTCATCCAAATAGTTACTCAAGTAAAAGTTAAAAAGCACTCCACAAAGAAGTTACTTAAGTACTGAGTAACTTTCAGTAAAAAAAAAAGAGAGGGAGAAAGAGGGAGGGGTGTTACGATAGGCCAAGTTAATGTAACGAATAGCGAATTGCTGACATCTCAGTAAAAACATTTTTTTTTACTTTTTTCACCTCAAATTTACGAGTAAAAGAAGAAAGTAACTTGTGAAAAATGTACTCTAAAAGTAAAAAAGTAAAAAAAAAATGTAACAGAGTAAATATAATGCGTTACTGCCCATTTCTGCATATATAACATATATAATATATATATAAAATAAATATTACAATAATGTAAAATCAGCTAATTATCAGCGTTTCTATCGTCTAAGCACCTAATTATACGTTTGATACATAGTCTTGCTGCTGTGGCTTAGATCACAGCACATGCAGCACCATGGGATCACTTCCCCTCATGGTCATATACTGCACGTCTGCCAGTCCCCGCTCTCATCTCCATTTCACACACTGTCAACAAAATGAGAAAATGATGCCTGTGCCGAAAAAATAAAGTACAAAAGAATAAAATAAATGTTGAAATTGCTAAATAAGATTGTAACTTGTAAATCGGGTGCAACGTTAGTCGATTAATCGATGACTAATCGGTTATGAAATTTATCGACAACTAATACACTAATCGATTAATCGCTAACAAGTTAAATAATTGTTATTGTCAGCATTTTTTTGTGGCTGACACCACCACCTATTTGTCTACATACATTTGATGTCACTTGAGCATTTCTGAAAATCCAAAATAAGATTAAAATTATTCAACATTATTGATAAAAAAAAGATTAATATGAAGAAAAAGATCCAAATATTAGCATAATAATTAATTGTAATGAGTTTGCCCGAGTAATTATCTTAATCATACATTTGTTTGCTAACGTGAATCAACAATCAAAAGCTGACTACATTTAAGATTAATTCCTGTGTCGCTGTGAGTATATTGGGGATTTTCAACAGTAAAAATATGAACGATTAATCGACTAATCGTTAAATAATCGTTGAATAATCGGCAACTAATCGACAATTAAAATAATCGTTAGTTGCAGCCCTACTTGTAAATGTGCATGTCTCTCTGTCTTTTCTAGTGTTGTCTTTAGCAGACGCTGGAGGTTGAGTCGAGGTTGAGATGTTCCCCTGGATTCCAAGAATATTATTCATCAACATTTGAGGACGCTGCCTCGGGAGCAAGAAAACAATGTCAAATTTGTCATCGACATATGAACACAACACGCTCCCTTGGGCTCAAACAATCATTTTTCTAAAATTATGCTTCACCCCAGCTGCACTTTATAGTTTATATCACTTTAAACTGCCCTGCACCCACGCATACTTTCCATCAGTTCAAAGTACACTCCACACCCACGCAGTCACTGCTTCAGTTAACAACCGAATTTCATATGTAATAAAAGTAAAATTAAAATAAAGCTTTTTTATATTGACAGCGTTGGTGTGAAAATAGCCTGGCGAGCCAGAACCAACGCATCGTCCACGCATCGCACATCAGCTAGGCGTTTGCATTGGGTCTGGTAAAACGTGTTAATGAAATCGTGTTATCCAGTCACAGCGCAGTAGGTGGGACAAGCGGCATGGAGGCGTGACAACCAAACTCCGCCCACGTCTCTCTGAACCACAGAAGAATTGTGTGTGGAAGACACTGGCTGTGTCCGAAATCGTTCCCTTTCCCCTACTCCCTCCTCCCCATATAGTGCACTCACTTATAGTGCACTCAACAGCAACGGCCGAGATTTCAGACACTAGAGTTGGTGCCGGCAAAAGTATTATAAAATATAATTATAAATAATATAATTATGAAATTCAACAATCATCACGAAAAGTCAAAAGTACTTACATTTATAACTATTTGCTGTGGTCGGTTCGTACTTACTCCTGTCGTGCTATTTTTTTGGAGTTTTGTCATCTTTAATATATTTCGCAATGCATTATAGGTTATATTGTTACTGAATGAATCAGTAAGGGGTGGTACTCGGTAATGAACTGAGTACGGTAGGAGTTAATATGTTATCATCTAGTCTCTGGGTGTGCCCCTCAAAAAATATATATTGCCTGTGAAGTTTTAAGGCAAATTTAGGTTTTGTAATTTTTACTTTATACTTTAAAAATACTTTTGAGTACATTTTAGAGCATGTATTTTTTACTTTCAAAAATACTTTTTGAGTACATTTCTCAGCCTGTACTTTTCACTTTACTTGAGTAGATATTTGGATCAGTACTTTGTAGTCTTACTCAAGTTGTTTTTTCTACAAATGTATATTACTCTTACTCAAGTAAGAAATCCCGGTACTTTTGCCATCTCTGGAGGAAACCCATGCAGACACGGGGAGAACATGTAAACTCCACACAGAGAGGACCCACCCGGGTTGGGATTCGAACCCAGGACCTTATAGCTGTGAGGCAACAGTGCTAACCACTGCGCCACCTTACTGCCC
>OMKY01099613.1:2138-16423 GCA_900302395.1 Bregmaceros cantori | reverse complement strand
CCCCCCCCCCCCCACCCACACACACACACATAAAACCACACACACACACACACACACACACACACACACACACACACACACAGAAACACACACACACACACACATTAAAAAATGCTTTGGAGATTGCTTACAGAGATGGGGAGATGTGGGTGCATGGTGAGACTTGATTATTTAAAAAAAATGGTGCTGGAAGTTACATAGTATGCCTTTAAAAATAAAACAGCCTGTGCCACGTGTCTGCATGTGGTGAACACAGGAAGGCATCTGACCAACTGATTTTGAGTGGCACACACACACGTGTGTGTGCGCGTGTGTCTGTGTGTGTGTGTGTGTGTGTGTGTGTGTGTGTGTGTGTGTGTGTGTGTGTGTGAAAAATAAGTCACAGACCTGCATAGATAGCGCAATGGACATCAGTTATATAATATATCCGATGCAGTCATTTTGATATTTATAAACCGGCAATCGGCCACAGCAAACGGGTAAGGGCGCATAGTTGACAAGATTCGAATTATATAATATTAAAGTATATAAAGGCGTAATCATCTTTAGAATTAAATTCTGGCGCGAAGGTGAGAGCAGCTCGATAGGTGCTTTCACCTTCATCGCATCATCACCAACATGGCGGGAAAAGATGTGCGCACGCGCCTCCTCCTTCACCGCCCCGCGCACCCAGGCTTTGATGAGGAACATCAGGCTATTGCGACGAATCAAGTCTTATGATGCGCTTTCTCCAAATAAAAGCATCAATTCGAGCCATTCAATCTTTTCTTTTGTAAACGGGAAAAGTGTAAAAAAATGGCACTCTGTTAATGTCATATGAAACTGCATTCTAGAGTACCATTTTTCACGAAACACAGAATCAAAGAAATTTTGGGAAGGCATGAAATCTATTTTGTGACTTGATTGTATTCACCAAAAGCCATTAAAGAAATTATTTGAAAGAGACATTGGAATATATGGCATTGTTTACTCAAATATATTCAAGTCTTATTTGAAAGTAATGAAATGTAATCCCGTCATTATTTTTACGATGTGGTAGTGGGATTTGGTTACTGGTTACATTTTTTTGAATATATAACTTTAAGGGTTTGTTTTAAAGTAACCTCACCAAAACTGTTTTAAAATAAATAATAATGAATTACTTAATGAATTAATGGGTGGGCTCTTGCGATACATGGCCATTAAATTCAATCGAATGCAATTGTTCGCGAGCAATCCATCCCTGACGCACGCTCTCCGCGCCTCGGCGCAGCAGCAGCAGCAGGGAAGCCGTCTCGCGTTTCTCGTAATAATAAATAATTCGGAAGGCAAATAAAATGCCAGTGCTAAGGCTGATAGTTTCGCTGCTCACGGTGTAAATGGCGCGGCCCGAACGCACCCGGGTTTTTCCCCGAGCCACAGCACTTAAAGGCATTGGCGTGTAAGGCCTATAGTTTGTTCCACACAGCCGTTATACTTGAGATGCGAACGTTGAAGGACACCGCACACACGGAGGAGAGGGAGAGGGTGAGAAAGATAGAGAGGGGGGAGAGAGCTGACACGAACCACGTTTCCCCCCATAATATTTATTAATAACGTGTATTCGGCACGTGGGGGGCAGGGTGAATGAATGAATCTATCAACGATTGAATACAATGATATGCAGGACGGGGGGATTTGCACAGTTAACAGTCCAGTATTTATGAGAAGCGTCTGGTCACTCAACGCATTTACCTCTTGTCGATTCACCAGTGAAAAATATTGAAAATGATTAAAGAAACGAGCTACAAATGAACTTTAATAAATGACCGCAACAGCAGAAACATAATTCAGGAAATCCACGAAACACGGGCAAAACGGACAAAACAAACGATTGGTTCAAGGACACATGCAACACAATAATATATCTATATTTTTATAACAATTTTGCTGACTGGACTGTTTCTCCTGTTTCTCAATTTTAAATCAAAGCTGTCAATGTAAAGGCATAGGGGAATGCACATAAAACACGAAACATTTGCACTTTCAAATTCTGAATGCTAGGTATGTTCAAGTACACCAACGCCCCATGACGCTTTGCTACATTGCATTTGACGTTTGGCTCAGGTGTATTTGTCGGAACATTTGGTGCAGACAGCGACAACCTCATGTTGCTATCTTAGCTGGCACATTTCATGGAGGGGGCGGAGAGATACTAGCATTGCTGTTACTTTTCAGCGCGTATTACAGTGGACAAACCAGTGTGTTGCTTAGACTACCCCATTAGCTCGAACTGGGACATGGATACAGATAATTTCCAACGAATAGGAGGCGTTATGTGGTGGCGGTGGAGATGCGCCTCAAAAGGGCACACAGGTACGGTGGAGAGATCACCTCGCCATCATCATCATCGCGATCTTCGTCGTCATCACCGTCACCCACCATCGTCATCCGGCGCTATCCTGTAATTCTACTCCCTCATCTAACCCCCACCCCCCACAGTCAGCCGACAATGTCAGCCAACACCGATAAGACACACCGGTCAGACACACGCATGCACCCACCGCGCCACTTACAATTCTTTGATGAGCATTTTGACGTCCGACGGGTCCACACAATATCCAGGGTGTGGGGGCAGGAGGAGGAAAGACGGTGCGCTCCGTCTCCGCGTCCGCTGAGGTGCGTCTGGTGTCGGCGCTGTGTTTTCCCCGTTATGGCATGCTACACTCTGCCACGGCACGGGTGGATTTTAATGATCTTTCCCGACTGCTGGTGGGGGATCCACTCCGTGATGTTAATTATTTTTCTTGGGGAGGGGGGCGGTGGGGGATCCGCTCCGTGGTCCCCGAGACGCGGCGCGCAGTGCACGGTCGGTGGGCAGCACCGGTGGAGCCCGCTCCGCGATGCTTGTCGTCAACTCCACCCCTCCTCCCGTGACGTCGTGGCCGGTGCTCGACGATAGGTCAGCTCGGCAGCGGCCTCCGGTGACGGAGGAGTCGCGCGTGGAGGAGCGCGGCTCGTGTACCGTTATACGAGCGCGCGACCTGGCGAGGGTGGGGGGTGATGCACGTGACGCGGCCTTGTGCGCTCGCACGACCTCACCTCCGCTTTCTACACAATTTCATTTCAATATGAAGAGTCAGAAGCGGTTTTAAAGAGAAACACCACCGAACATTCATACTAAAATACGGTTTTCACAGATCTCCGCTGAGTCGACACACACCTATCATGGCACCGTGCGTGCACAACGAGAGTGAAGAACATAAAATAACGTTACCATAACATGTTTCCTCTTTACATCCAACCATACATATTTAGTCCACAAGTCTAGATTTTAAATTGTAAGGGAGTGTAGTTGTGTGACATCAACTCACATAATGGATGGTGCGAAGTAATTACCGTATTTTTCAGACTTTTTCCTTCACTTTGAACTATACAGCTTATGAGGCTATTTCGTTTTTTTTCCCTGTGGCGCGTTTGTATAAAATGTAAAAAAAACATTGAAAGTCATATTCGAAAGGCCTCGATCCTATCCAAGATGGCACATACAACGCTCGTCTAGCTGCATCTGCAAATGACAAACAGACGCTGTCGCTTTACCGTGACGTGATAGCGCCTGTGGTGCTTGTAAACAGCGCTTGGAATGAGAGACATGGATGGCGAATGGCGACCAATGGGTTACAAAAGGCTGGTCTTGCACGAGGGTACATAAGCGTCCGGTTCACCCTGGAAATCGACACAGAAGTTGCATTTGAATTAACTTCTCTGACTTTTCCACTCTGACACTGAGGAAGAGGAGTTCGATGGGTTCAGTGACAAGGAGTAAAGCAATCAATAACATTTGCGCTTTGTTTTTGCCAAGCGTGCTGTTGTTCCCGGGTGCCGTTCGGAAACTGATCAGTTCTGTTCTGTTAAACTAAGCTAAATATTCAGTTCAGTAGATGGCTGCGGCTTTTAGCCGGTTTATATACATACTTTTCCATGTTTTTTTTTAAATAACATGCTTCAAGGACGGTGTGCTCAGTGGTCCACAAAATACGGAAATAACATGGTCCATGTTCTTGCGCTCAGTCAAGGTCAGTTTGCAGAGCCTGCAGCTTACGTGGACAACATCTTCCAGTGAGACGCCGAGGCATTCCTGAGCCAGCTGACAGACATATTCCCCCAGCATGTCTTACATCTTCCTGCGGTTCTTCTGACCTTCCCTCAGAATGGCATCAAGGGAAGGCAGCTGGGCAAGAGATCCCCAGGTCTCCTCAAATGGCTCTTGCCAACTCATGCAGTGTCTCTACTCCGAACATGATGTGGATGACAAGGCTTCCCTTGAAGGGAGAAGCCGATCTTCTAGGAAACTCATTTCCAACGTTTTTTTTCATTGAGCAAAGTATTTTCTGCAAATGCAATATTGCAAAATATAATATTTATCAGATTATAAATACCAGTCGATTACCTACAGCCCTCGGTTAAACCTTGAATGGATTTGTGATGTGCGTGAGTTTGTATACTTATTATTATTAATAATAATTGTGATGGCTGGTCCGCTAACATTAAAAATCTCCCGAACTGCTCACCTCTGTCCCACCCCCAACTCTACATGAATTAGTATTTTCTATCTTAGGTCTGTTCTAACATCTGTCTCTTTAGCATACAGAGAGCTCCTCCTGTCGAACTGGGACTCGTCAGGTTTGGTAAATTCCGTTCATGCTGGGGCATTTGGTTCAGTTGAGCAGTGCAGACAGCAATAACTTTGACAAGGTCTTCAGGTACTAAAGTGTATCACTTGTGGGTGCTAGTTGTGTCTCTTGTTGGAGAGGCATCACATTTCTGTGATTGACAGTAATATGAGAGACCATTATTGATCGTATGGACAAGTCCACTCTGACATATCTTTTGCTAAAGAACATGAAGAGGGTTGGGCCGAGAGGAACATCTTGTCAGGAAGTGGGAGTTTGCTGATGGGTGGTTGGTGGGGACGAGTTGACCGGAGGTTCAGTGAGATTCACTCGTGGTTGTTGAATGCTGATGACTGTGCTGATGATACTGAATAAATGACTGATCATTGGTTCCTCCAATCCCTGCCTGGTTTTTGGAGATGGGTAAACATGTGATGTCTAGGACATGGTTCTTGTGTACTCGGCAACCTCTGAAATATGCTTTATAATAATAAGTACAGACACCTAGTAGTGTAATTGGGGATTTAATCCCCTTTGGAGCGATGTCATTTAATGATAAATGTCCTCTTGAATGGCCTGTCAGTCTCCAGCAATTAAGCTAGACGGCGTCATTGTTATTTAAGGTTAGACATTTTTCACTTCTCATTGTGATTAAAAATAAACACTAAGCATTTGGTCATTTCAAGTTGACATGATTAACTCTTGTAATTGTTGCTTGCTTAATATTAAATAATTAATTAATATTAGATTAATATTTGGGGGATTTTTGGAAAAATAAAAAAACAAATCCAAAGAATTCATTGTTTCAATTAGGCACCGAATCGACTATTACAATTTACAATACTCGGTTCCGGCCCTACTGAAAAATATTATATGATGCTCAAAATAAACAGACAACCTTGATTATTTATATATTTTTAATGTTGCCAAAAAGGCACACAAGGCACACAGGAGGTTAACAAACAGTTGAATAAATACCAGTACAGAACAAAAAAACAAAATATTCGTCTTACAATCAACCCGCTGCCAGTTGCATCATAGCTGTTTTCAACAACTACTGCAACACACGCACGCACACACACACACACACACACACAAACACACAGACCAAAGCACCTTTGCATGTTTGCAGCGTACAAAACCACTTGAGCCGAGCGGCCAAGGAAACAATGGTGCTTCATTGTCGAGCATGTGAGGCAACTATAAATCCACTGTGAACCTTGACAAGCTACACATTCCTTAGGCCATTATTACTATTAACATGTAGCAGACTGCTAAGCTATACTGGGGGTTAGAGTGCACCATTTCACGCCACATGTCATTGTATACTTATATTTATTTTCGTTGCCGTACTCTTATTGAAATACTGAAATATGTTCTTTCCTTATCTTTGCAAAATCTATATGCACTTGACATGCGCGCAGCAGTACTTTGTTAGCCAGACATGGCAAAAGTACCCACATTTCTTACTTGAGTAAGAATAAAATAAATGTGTAAAATATTAAGACAACAAAGTACTAATCCAAATATCTACTTGGGTAAAATAAAAAATACAGGCTGAGAAATGTATTTTTTAAAGTAAAAAGTACACGCTCTAAAATTTACTCACAAGTATTTTCGAAAGTATAAAGTACTAAGTACTAAAAATATATACAAAATGCAAACCTTTGTCAATGTTTTCATTTGAATAAAGTACATTTTCTTTTTTTTTCAACTGGGACTGTACTCAGTGCATTAGTGCTGCCTACTGACTCATTCACGTTATACATATTGTCCTTCACCGTTGTTGCGCAAAAAAAATAACAAGCCTGTTTTGGAAAAAGTAAGGAGTAGAAGTACCGATATTTTTGTTGGAAATCTATTGAGTACAAGTAAAAAGTAATCACAGTAAAAATTACTTCTAAAAAGTACTAATACTTCAAAAATCTACTTTATTACAGTACTTAATATATTATTTTACTTCGTTACTTGCCATTTCTGTATATGAACTTTGGTGACACAAAATCAAATGCTGCAGTTTTTAGTGGCTTGTAACTTCACCCCCCCTTTTGGGTCCATGAGGATCAGGGCTTGAAAACGAAATAATTAAAATGTTCCGTTCCGAATGGTTCGGGCAGGTCTATGTTTAACATTTTCGTTCTCAGAACCGTTCCGCCACCAAAATATTGATCCTGAACCAGTTCGGAACGCAAACATTTTCTTTGTTCTTAAAATTACTTATATTGTGCAATTTTATGTTTAGATATAGTTTATACAAAACATATTTGGTGGACTTTCAAACTTCAGTGCAACTGCATTAACGTGAAAACGGGTTTAAAACAACATTACAAGATTTCTTTTTTTCGTTTCTGTTTGTGCTCCTCATAAAATTCCTTAAAATTCTGTTTGTTTTTGGTTTTCGGTTTCATTCCTTTAACCGGTTCAGAGCCCTGCTGAGGATGATTACAAAGTACTGCTGCGCGTAATGAGTGCGCACACGGAAACCAGATACGTATGCACATAAGAGGCATAAAAGACTGAATAAAACATTTTTTGTGCTAATAGAGCACCAACAGTGCAGTACGCTGACACTATATACAGGCCACAGACTATATGAGGGTTGCAATCTGGTGAACTAACCTTTTATGTAACTACAACACACTGATCTTTGACCACTGCTGTGAGTCGGGCACTCTTTAGAATAGAATAGCTCCCGTACCTCCCGGGCGGCACGAAAAGCTAGCTATCAGAGGTGGAAAGTAACATTACTTGAGTTACTGTAATTGAGTAGCTTTTTCTGTACTTGTACTTTTAAGAACTGTGTGCTGACACAACAGCAATGGAACTTCCCCAGGTGAGCTTTCGATTCCCCAGGTGAGATTTCAATTTAACTATACAACGTACAGGGGGTACACATTAAATATTAACTTTTTACTTTTACTTGAATATGTTTTGTGACTGGCAAATATACTTGTACTTCAGAAGGATTTTATCAAAGTCACAGTAATTGTACTTGAGTCCGAAATCTTACTACTTTCAACATATGGGAATAAAATATTCCCCCAAATTGTAAATATAACCATGTTATGTGTTGAACAAATATTTTAGAGAGGAAAGACTTTTAGAGAGTAATTTCTGTCGACCCATATCCTTTAACAAACATAGAATACGTCTTGTTTCCTGATAATGAATGAAAAATTGCCAATTACTACAACAGACTAGGTTTTTAACTACAAACGGCACTAAACATCACACCGGCAGCAGCTTTTCAAAGGTGCAGTATGTACATTTTGCGGTTGTAATAATAAAATATCAATATATTTTTGTAAATAAGACATTATTATTACAAGAAACGTTATTATTCTTTATTTTGAAAAAAATGGTAATATGTATGAGGTCATAATGAATTTATAGTTGCATTTATTTATAATTTAATTTTTTTATGGAGAATACTCCTTTCACGCATCCGGTCAGAGCATTGCAACGTTTAAAATGACCAGGCTTTTTATTAATAACAAAATCTGGGTTTTGTCCCACGCATGTGTGTGCGAGAGTCCAGAGACGGAGAGAGAGAGACACGCACCCTAGTGTGGCTACTTTCACACACACACACACACACACAATACAGGATATATGTGTGTTGTTGTGCACAATAGGCAACTGTGTTTACATTAGGGGTGGCTGTGGCTCAGTTGGTAGTGTGGCCGTTGAGTGGCCGTTCCGTGAAGACCGAAAGGTTGGTGGTTCTCATTCTGGCTCTGACAATCTTGATGTGAAGTCTCGAAGTGTCCCTGAACAAGACACGGAACTAAAAATTGCTCCCAAAGCCGCCACCATTGGTGTTTGAAAGTGAAAATAAATTCCTATTTGGGATTACAACAAAAAATGTGTATGAACAATGATGCGTATGAGCAAAATTGGACTTTAGCCCAGTCCGTCGTCAAACAGCCCACACCGTCTCACTCTGCCGCTCATGTCGCAGTTGGTCCCAGACCAGACTTCCTGTTGTGGCTGCCCCACTTCCTGCGCCAGGAAGTGAGGCCATCACATGTCGTGATGGAGAGAATGGCAGCGGAGCTGAGAGAATAGTGTGAGGCTCAGAGAGAAGGAGGGGGAGTGCACAGGCGGAGGCCTGATTCCATTCACAATTTGTCCTTCTGGTTCTCACTCACCCTCTTTCTAATACGCCTCCAGCGTCTCTCGCGGCAGTCCATTTTCTACAATGCTCTTACTCTTGAACTTGGCACTGATGGCTCTGATATCCTTCGGTGTTTAAAAAAAAGCTGATTTAAAAAAATGAATATTTACAAAATCATGTCGGTTTGTGAGTACTATCCAGGCATAGCGGAGTTAAAAAAGTAATCCTTTACCAGTTTAAAAGTAATACCTTCCATTCACTTTACTCATTAAAATGATTAAATTGTTTGCCCTATTTTAAGGGATCACTTTCCTTCAATTTTAAATGTGTTTTGAATACAATTACAATGAAGTGGACAATTTCATACATTTAATTAATTTTAATTTAACCAATTCAGCAAGTTGCTACCACTAAGTCTCTTACTATTTTAATGTTTGTCATAAATTACACATCGTTGAGATGACAACCACAGCCTGCTCATAGGGCGCAGCCGTGCCATCTAGTGGAGACGTAGAGTATTGCCCGTCAGACCCGAGAGAATGACAGTGGATCAACTTTTGTGCGTGCTGCACAGGTTAGGACTCACCTATTTACAAGCACCTATACACACATACTAGGAAAGAGAAGTTGATGGCACAGGTTCGAAGTCACGTAGTCAAATCCAGAATGAAGGGGTTTGGAAGGGAGTCGGGGCTCTGTCCCACAGTGGTATTTTCTTTTTTTGCCTCAGCAACACAAAACATTGAACAACTTGAACACAGTCCCACATTTTTTTTTGAAAAGTTGAAGTCGCTGCAGTTGAAGACAGCAATAAAAACAAAAAATAATAAATATTCACAAAGTAATCACACCACAAATTAAAGTGGTGGTATGGTGTGGTAGAATGGCGAAGGGACATTGTGAAGGACATGGTTATGCTGAATTTGGGGAGTGGCGAACAATACTTAGCAGGATGTGTGTGGTTAGCCAGACTGGATGTGGTTAGCCAGACTGGGTGTCGTTAGCCAGACTTGATGTGGTTAGCCAGACTGGGCTTGGTTAGTCAGACTTGGAATAGTTAGCCAGACTGGGTGTGGTTAGCCAGACTGGGCGGGGTTAGCAAAATAAGGTGTAGTTAGCCAGACTGCGTGTAGTTAGCCAGACTGCGTGTGGTCAGCTTAACTAGACAAATGCCTCGGGTTGGTGTCCGTTGAGCTTGATGTAGATACGGGCGTAGCTCTGTTTCTCCTTGCGCTTGCCCTCCAGAGTGCGACGGTAGCAGATGAGGTAGAGCGGCAGCATGAAGCCAAACATACTCAGACCCAGGAGTCCCACGTTCACCTGCAACGTATGATCGGGTGTGGTCAGTGATGGCAGTTATGTTTTTTGTTGATTGATTTGTTTAGGGTGGATTGCCCTAATGTGGGCCACTGTCTAATGTGGGACACCTAAACTCCAGTTTCTCTGGCTCCTCCCTAAACTAATGAATGCCAGTGAAACTATGGTAAACGCAAACTATCTATCTAACTATCTAACATTAAGTTTGAGTGTTCAACAATATATTTCACTGTCCGTCGTTAGGCAACTGACTGTATCACATGCCAACACCCTGGGAAGCACCCTGTACAAGGCAACTGTGACCTCACGATTCCTATTGAAAGTATGACTCTAAATTATTTGTGGGTTTGATGCTTCTATCGCGTCTCGGGGATATCCCTTAAGCAGTCGGCACCGACTGCATACTTGTAGTTCATATATGGGTAGTGCCTACCCAGAGTGGGTCTCCCTCCAGGGGCCCCATCATGGCCATGAAGAGAGGTTGTTGGAGCAGAGCAAACACTGCACTGACCAGAGACTGCATGCCCGTCAGACTGCCAAACTGGCTGGCTGGATATCTGGACACACAACCGGGACATTAGAAATGACAACTCTTGGACACAATCTATTTTTTACTATTTATTAAACACATTACGGTGTGTTTCCACCAAAATTCGTTAATGCTTGTCACGGCTGGCAAAAGTTCCAAAATATTTGCTAGTGCCAGGCGGTGTTCCAATTCGAGTTGCCGCTTGTGAAGCGGCGTGTCTAGGAAGGGTTGGCGTTAGATCGGATACCTTCTTTTAAAGGCCATAGGTATCCGATCTAACTCCAACCGTCTAGAAAGGGAAGGTGTACGCCGGGAGACTTGTGGCACTGGAAGAATTGAATATCGACGACGGCGTTATTAATTCTTCACAAACAGAGAGGGGGAGAGAGGGCGACGTGTGGGGCACTTGTTCGGTGGGTCAGCCCAGCTCCCACAGGCTGCGAGCTCCAACCACACAGTGCCCCCTGCCCCAATCACTGGATGAGTGCCCCCACGGCGCGGTCTCTCCCGGAGCAGTCCGCTGAGCGGCAAATGACATCGGTTTGGATCCCGAGTTACGCGGAAATTGGTCGCTGGACGCGAAATCTTGCATCCAGTGTCAATGCTGCATCTTTTCCCATCCACTTAAATGTTTTTTTCGGGACGTTCGCCACCCGTGACAAGCGTCGCAAAGCTGTTACCTAACCCTGAGCAGAGAAACTTACACAGCAGCATACAGCCCTCCGACAGCCGAGTGGATGAAGCCTCGAACAATGGTGTGCAGGACAAACGACACGATCTGGGCGGAGACGGAGACAAGTTAGCACTTTCAGTGCTCATCATGTTCAGACCAACCTGTTTTTTCAGTGCTCATCATGTTCACACAGTCAAGACTTGGGAAAATTTAAGCCAATGCCTCCCTGTTCAGTACTTTATTTACTCACGCCGAGAAGTTTAATGTAGAACAACGCATAATGCAGGATGTGAAGTTTGGTTCGTCCGCGTTGCGCAACAAAGAATATTGTAACTCAAGTTTTGTGATAGGTTTAGACATTTTGTGTCTTGCCAGATGTCAGGTAAGACATTAGCCTAAAAAGCTTTGTAACGATGGACGAACAAGTTGATGTCCATATTTGACACATTACAAATAGCTATAGAAATTGGATTGTTTGTGGCAAAATACATCCCTCGGACATGACCAAAGCTAATGAAACTTTTAAGTCAATGTCCAATATTCCATTTTGACTTAAATGAAAATCCCACCAAAGATTCATACTGAAATACGCTCTTCCATGATCTCGGCTGAGTCGATAACAAAGGTTGGCGCCTATGCCGCTGGGTACAGAGTACGTGTATGCACAAAGGCAAGACAGGAACGCATCAGGTTGTCTAAGATCCGGGAAGTGTGAATATATGGTGGACTTTTCCTTTAACAGCCTTTTGACTTGAATGATTTCATGGACAGATCGGTGTAACTTAGCAACTTTGCCTACATTTTTTCCTTGCTTACAATGTTGTGCAATGGGTTTGCACGACCTGTTTCTAAAAATGAATTTGTTCATTCATTGATCCATTCACCTGCAGTTGGAGGTTGGGCACGAGGGAGGTGATGCCGAAACCGACCAAGAGGAAGTTGGTCAGCACAAATGCACGCAGTGCGTTGGTCACCTTCTGGATCTTCTTGTCGCGGGTTTTTTTGGGGATCACATGCCTGAATGGGGAGATGGACGACAATAACTTCACTTATGAATTACAGTTAAGAAATTATATTTTAACTAGAAGCACTGCACGAGTGAAAACCTGCGCCAAGGCCATGGCGTCACACTGAGGACGCTCTGGAATCCTATACCTACAATGTAACTTACAATGACGTCTGTTCAGTAGTAAAAACGTTTATTAGCTCTGACTGAATAGCATGTATTCTTAGCCCCCTTACCAGATCACCTGAGGCATACACACTCAATCGGAGCAAAATGCAGATGTCTGTCTTCTAACATTGATTTTATACAGTTTCTTTTTTAATAAATGAAAGTACATTTTAAAAAAAAAAAAGTACTTTTAGTGCTAGCAGTATGTGTGGCAACCCATTTAATACAAGTGTGTAACAAATTTACCCATTCGGCTCCACACACCAGGAAATTTGTTCAGGACAAGCCAACTACATTACCCAGCAGCCACCACAACCCGGAAGTCTGGTCATGTGACCGCGGTAAGCACAGCGTTCTATCTGTAAGTATGATTATTAAATTACTTATAGGCTACAGAAATACACCAAAATGTAATCACTTGTTCCGTTGGTCATTTCCAATAACTTTACAACATTTCATCCAGATCTGTGCACAGGTTTTTCAGTTATCCTGGTGACAAACCAAGCAACGCGACCAAAAACATAACCTGCTTTGCCGGTAAAAAGTGCTAATAGTAGTACATTAAATATATTTATGGATTACTGTAAAAGGTAAATCCAAGCAGGAATGCGACAGTCAATCTGTGAAAAAGTAGTGGATAATCTGGAATTAATCCGCCGGATTATATCCACACTCCACACGAGTACTAGGTGGCTGTCATCCAGAAGCACTCACTTGTTGTGCTCCTTGTCGTCTTCGTCTTCACACTCCTTGAGCTTCCAGTCCATGATCTGTCCGATGACGGGCGTGGTCATGAGGCACAGCAGCTGCAGGATGCCGAAGATGGACGAGTAGAGACTCACTGCAACCAAGGAGTGAAGCACGGGGTCAACACTTATACACTGTCTGGCATTGCAGTTTTTCTTTAGGGTTAGGGTTAGGGTTAGGGTTATACTCTGTACTAGGGTTATACTCTATACTCTGGTTATGTATACTCTAGTACCCCCATTCTTTACCAGGAGTCCGAAGACCTCTGAAGGGCTGCGAGGATGAGTTACAGTTTTAAACCAGGGGTCCGTGAAAGGTCTAAATATGTTGAAATCAGGGCTCCGAACTCCGATTTTTTTTTTCATTCTCATTATATTTTATATTATATTTCCAGTTGTGCATCCATCGAACTTTCACTGTTAGTCATCAAGCCCCATGCATCTCGGACTCCACCTTGTGGACAGATGAGGAAGCGAATGTAATGGCGTTTTAAAGCCGGTTTTCATCTTAATACGGTTGAGTTTGAAAGTTTGAAAGTCCACCAAATATTTTGCTGTATGAACAATAACTAAACTTAACATTGCACAATATGGGGAATATTAAGAACGAACAACATTTTTGTTTCAGAACTGGTTCAGGACCAATATTTTCTTGGCGGAATGGTCCCGAGAATGAATTGTTCAAAACAGAACATTTTAAAATGTTTTGTTTTCAAGCCCTGGTTGAAATATGCATTTTCCGCGATAAAGCTTTCAACAAATTAAACTGCTCGCGTTTCATTGTTAAATGTCACCAATATCCCATGTGTTTGGCTGTTTAAAGTCATACTATGCATTCTTAAACCAAATCCAATGTAGACTCTCACCAATTATAAGTTACTTTTGGCCAGGAAATTGGGTCACTGGGGAGAAAATGGTTAAGTAATCCCTAATGGGAAATGGAGTACACATTCAAACCTGCATGTCCTTGGATTTCCCCAAGAAGGCTCATTTAGCATACGACAATTGCAATATATTGAAGATAAGATTGGTGAAAGAATCAAGAAAGCTAAACGAAATGGAAAAGTGTCAAGAAGTGAAAAACTTGAACTACAAAGC
>OMKY01099593.1:0-12376 GCA_900302395.1 Bregmaceros cantori | reverse complement strand
CGAGTGTTTAATAATATCAAGTGTGTGTGTGTGTGTGTGTGTGTGTGTGTGTGTGTGTGTGTGTGTGTGTGTGTGTGTGTGTGTGTGTGTCTGTGTATCCTGCTTGAGATGTCTTATTAATGTATTTTTAAAAAAGTGTTAAATGTAAATACCATATACAACTAGAAGCACTCAGAGAGTGCAAACCTGCGCCAAGGCCATGGGGTCACTGATGCAAAAACATCTGAACGCTTTGGAATCCTATACTGACAATGTAACTTACAATTTAGGTTTTATTTTTTTTTTACTGGTCAATTTGAACGAGTGAAAAAATACCAGCTCACATTATTATTTGTGGCTTGTTTCTTATCAATTTCATAGCTCTTAAAAGTAGTAATAGTAATAATAGTAGTCGGTCCCCGAACGCGGAGCATAGATAGTGTAATGGTTTGCATGGGCCATCACCCCGGTCTGGCGCACCATTTTATGCATCTCGGCAGATCCTTTATGACATCACAGTCAGCGGTACTAAGACATCACAGGGACGGGGACAGTCTATGACGACAGAAATGCTACTGCTAGCATTTCTGGGTCAAGAATAAATGCTTCAAGCCTCTTAGGTACAACGACTATCCTCTAATGTTGCAATGTTTAATGGCTCTGTAGTGTCTGTCTTAAAGTGAAGTGAGAAGTGGTCACCATCTATTTGAACTCAATTAAGGAGTTCCATGAAGTGCACATATTTGAACTCTGTTAAACTAGCAAGTGAAACTTGGGGAGGGGGGGGGTGTCTTTGTCTTTCATCTGGTCTTGGTGTCGAGTCAGCCGGTATAAAGCTGCTGCACCAGTGATGTCGCGTCTTTGCGCCGGCCATATTGGTGCCAGCGCGCGGTTTGTTTACACTCTCACTGAGTGTAAGTGCATCTTTTTTCTTCTTTTTTTACGATCTTGTTTTACTATGGATTGGTCTTGCTGTATTGTGGGGTGCAACAGCTATTTTAATCATTTTATCAGGTCTTTCTCCCTCAAACTGTCTCTGTATGCTCTGGGCAAGTCTACCGACTGCACACCTGAAGTTATACCATCATTTTATAGGTTTGGCCTATGTGGGTTATTTTAATTATTCACATGTTGCAGAACATAAAAATCATCGTATGGACGAGTTCGGGGGGGTACTTCTGGTTAAATTTGTACTATGAAGATCACTTCCGGGTCCATTTGTTTCGATGTGTTTTGAACTATTTTTCAACATGTCTGCTCAGTGGGAACACACACCTACCGTGTTATTTAAAACCGATGGTGGTAACTTGCGGTGTGCTATTCCACACCCAAATACTCTCGTGCAGATCTGTGACCCACAAATGCATGAGTGCAACCTGTTCCATTTTCTCATTCCTTGTGGAATTACTAGAAGAAGCAGCCAGCATATTGGTCCAGAAGAACATGTGACCACTCGGAGAGTAACTTCAAGTCGGATTTTGAGTGTATTTCATCAATATTTATACAAAATTGTGAATGGAGCGAGTGGGGTGATGTGTCACAGACCGACACCTAGTGGTCGCATTTTGAACTGGTGTGCGTTTCGTGTGTTTTGTGTGCTCGGACCTCGGTCCAGTACCAGAGTTGGCACAGGCAACAATAAGGCACCGGAAGTGACCTGCAGAACGGCGTGACAAAATGACTCCCACCAGTGTTTCGCTCGTAAACTCGTCTATAATTTAAAATATTATTTTTCACATTAAAACCTAATCTATGTGAATAAAGTCATTGTAAATATATTTACATGGCGCAGTACTAATGTATGGAGATCTACTCAGACTCCTCCCACGATCTACGAGTAGATCGTGATCTACCTAATGAGCTCCTCTGCCCTCGACGATGCTGGAGATTCCATGCTTTTACTTTGACAGCAGCGGACATGTGGTCCGTTCCGTTAGCTCAACGAGGCGACCTATCCGAGTTCACTGCAGCCACTCCGTCAGCATTGGGGTGGCCGCATTAACTCGGACGCACCGAGTCGGAAGTCTAATGAAACGCAACAATGGTTTCCGGTGTTGGTCATGTAAACAAGCACCCGCACTGCCAAGTTGACAGACAGCTGCTCGGCGTTCAAGATCAATTTGCTTGCCAGGATTTTTACAATTAGATTAATTAATTTATTTTTTTAAATGCATTTATTAAGCATGCAAGCACCGATCCGCGCCCCCTGCACGGTGCACCGCACCCCGTCGTTGCGGAAACAACACAACAGCTGATCCATAATGAGCAACATCTAGGCACCGCTCCCGCTGCATGTCGTCATAATGGAGCGGTCATCGTACCCCGCTTTCGCGTCCTCCTACGTGTTTTCGCTGCTCGCCGCTCGTTCCAATGTAACAACGCTCCACCAAGGTTGAACGTGTCAGTTGACGCATGTCTAAATAGATCGTATCTCCCACCAACAATGATAAGTTGACCCCAGACACTCGTTTGGATTTACGTTCACACAACGTTAATCAGAGATCAGCATTTTAAACGTCCATATACGTTCTAAAGCGAAGGTTGATTTTGATATCAACACACACACGCGCGCGCGCATACACACACACGCACACTACCAATGTGTGTGTCACGGATCGCTTGAGTTACCACAAGAAATGGAAGGAATCCTTTATAAGTGGACCAATTACATGACTGGTAAGTAGATCATTGTCTATAACATTGAGGAGCGAGCGGGGAGATGATTGAAAAAGTCTTATTACAAGAACGAAAGAGAAAGAATTACACTACTCAGGAGGAGATCCCTTGATTCAATATAAAATAAGCATTACCATTTTGAAGAAGCATGAACTAAAATAAGCATTGCTTTTTGAGGATGGTTTAACCAAAAATATTATATTTTATTATTTTCCGTTATGGATGAACTTCCAATGATACTTACCATTGAATCAACCTTTCATTTTCTGTATAATTTCAAGTTCGCTCGACAGTATTTCAACGTTGATGCAACGTCCAGTTACCATCTAGGACAGTGGTTCTCAACACTTTCGGATTATATTTGATCCGCTCAAATGTAATCAGATCCAAAAAAGTGTCCATGTAAACGGTGCCTGTGCATATCTCTGCTTCTATATTCTAACCAGAGTGTGTGTCTTTGTGCAGGCTGGCAGCCCCGCTGGTTCGTTCTGGATAATGACAACTTGTCGTATTATGACAGCCAAGAGGATGTGGGCCGAGGCAGCAAGGGATCCATCAAGATGTCCGTGTGTGACATTAAAGGTGACACAAGATCCCACACGTACACTCACACACTCATACTGTGGTCTTCATTAATGCAGTCAATGTAACCCTCTCATGCCCCCAGTCCTCAATTCCAATACACACCAGAAAAGCTGTTGCACATCGCTTATTATCATCGCTCCTGATAAGAGAATAACAGAGAACAACAGACATTGCACACACACACACAGTGCTCCCTTAAATGTGGGGAATTCAATCTCAATTTACAGGATGGTTAGTGTTATCGGTATCAGCCTTGAAACTAAATGCTGGTTGCTCTGAAATTAACTTTTTGGATCAATGGGCATTTTATTAAATGACTTGTTGCCTTGCGTTGTTGCTAAAACCGTAAGATATTAGTCTTATCATGGATCATTTTCCAAATCATCAAAAGTCATCTTACCAGGTTCTCCAATGATCAGACGATGTGTATGTATTCACCGGGGTTTATTCAGGATACTTCAGGACAATTCAGCAATTGGCACAGGCAGTTACAGATTGGGACACCCATCGTCCCTCCATGGCACCAGCATCCGAGACTCTCTGGCTCACTTCGCCTGTATCACTACTTCCAACGTCTTTAGGCTCAACCCCTTTTTTGGTGTTAGTGCGAATCCTACCATTCGGCACGTAGTACATGCATACAATAATAATGGCAGGTGGTGTCTGCTCTCTATACCGCAGACAACGGGCTCGCAAGATCATCCCAGACGTGGTCCTTGGTTGGCCTTCGGTCACATCAGTTGTTTCGTAAATTACTACAACTAGAATTGTGCAGAAGACATTAGAGAGGCTTGGGGAGGAGATAAATCTTATACGGCTGTAACTATGGATTATTTTAATAGTCGATTAGTAGCCGATTATTGAAACGATTAGTCGAGTAATCTGTTTTTACAAGACGGTAATCTTGTCAACTTTAAATCCAGGCACATTTGGTTTTTGTTAACCAACAAATGAACAACAATTAAGTTACTTAGTCTGAGTTTTGATGTTTTTGTTCATATTCATCTGACTTTTAAAATGAGATAACGCGATCATGTTACTGATTACTGAGTAGCTCAGTAAATCAGGGATTTATTTCAAAATAATCATTCGGCAATCCTTGTGTCAAATAGCAAATCAAATATCTTCAATGAGGCCCCAGGTGCAAAGCACTTATTTAACCTTTGAAAAAAACACTGGTATAATCAAGATAGTTTGACGGTTTAGGTGCATTCCCCGTTATTATGCTCAATGTCGTTTGCAAAAAAAAGGTTAAGAGTCACGACACGCACTCGGGCAGAGACGCTGCGCCTAGTCATAAATGTCCACGAGAGGGAGCCATTTTCGTAGTGTATATATGTTTAGAGTTGCCACATTTGCCAACTGCAAATAACAATTAACTTCAAGGTTTTTCAAACAATCCGACGTTTTGGCAAATTATATTGATGAGCTATGATAATTAACAATAATGAAAGATTTGTTTTTGTTTTTAAATATATTTTTTGAGAGAATTCAAACAAGCAAACACAATATTATGAGTTACAAATACAGAAAGATGCTCCCCCCACTCCTTTTTTTTCGTGTCTGGTGGTCACTCATGTGTGCCTCTCATGTCAGTATTAGTTATATTTTTTTCCAGCATAAGCAATGTTTTTCCATTTTTTTATTAGTTGGAAACAGGGTCGAGTGGAACTACGGACGTTGTGATCTAAACCCCCCATTTTTAACCAGGGGCCCGAGCACCCCTAGGGGTCCGTGCAGGAATTACAGTTTTATACTGCGGGCCCGCAAAAGTTCTGAATGTGTTGACTTGATATATGCATTCAACAGCCTGGCACCACCTGAATGTGGTGAGTGAATTTTTCAAGAAATGAAACAACACTGGTAGAGTTTAATTGTTTAGTAACACCAAGGTATACATTTCACCGGCAGTTTAAACTGATGCTATGCATTCTTTCCACAGTATTTCAAATTCCACTGCCCTATCGTCGGATTTTCAGATACAGAAAATTGGCTATATCCCTTAAAATGAAGGGGTCCACATGTTACTTTAAGCCAGGAAAAGGGGTCCTTGGGGTGAAAAAGGTTAAGAACTCCTGATCTAAAACCACAGCACCATTACTATGAATGGGGGCCATCTTTAGGTTCAGTGTCTTTAAGCGCATCGCCATCGACGACCCTGTGTCTATATATTGTATAGTTGTATACATATTTTTTTCGTATTGGGGGTCCTTCACACCTCGACCACCCTTTATACATTTAATAGTTGTTTTTATATATTGACAGGTTCACGATCTTAAGCTATCTTGTGCCTCCATTCTCCCCTGCAGTGCACCCAACAGACTCCACTCGACTGGATCTCATCATACCCGGCGAACAGCACTTCTACATCCGGGCCGTCAATGCTGCAGAGAGACAGATGTGGTTGGTGGCCATGGGCTCTTCCAAAGTAGGGACCTTGGAGGCTCACAGACACAGGGGCCATGCCCGTCAGTGTAATTTTATTCTCTTATTTTCTGAAACCGATCCACAAATTGATTGACGTTGCAGAGTAAATAAACTTTGATTTATATATCAGCGTTCAGGAAAGCCAAACTCACTTCACAGGCGAACGGAATAATAACGGCATAAGCTTCGTTTTCCATTTTTATTGACAGGATAAGATGGAGAGGGGGGTAGAACTTGCGGCACTACGGACGCCGTGATCTAAACCACATGGTTATTACTATGAATGAGGGCTGTCTTTTGGTGCAGCGCCTTTAACCGCTTCGCCATCAGCGACCCCCACCTCTGGGGGTGGGGGAGGGTGGGCGTGGTCCAACAGATACTGAATTAATTATTAAACATTTTCAACGTTAATATTCAAACTTTTTTTTTTGCATTTTTGTTATCTCCATGTATTGCTAACATTTCCATTCTTTAGTATTGCCATGGAAGAGGCTACTCTTCCGAGTTTTCACCCATTATGTGTCGTTGTGGGGCTTAACAGTATTCAGGATCCAAGAGAATGGACGGGGGCATGACACTGGGCTTGCCAACTGACAACATATATTCAACAAGCATAGAATGGGCCAAAACATGCAAATGATGAATCGCTGCCGATGAATCCATCATCAAATTAGACAGTGATTATTTCAATAATCGATTATAATCGATTATTCAGTTGCAGCTTAGATGCAAGTTGATTTTATGAGAAATATCTGCTAGGCATATCAGCAATATTACATATATTGTTGATTCCGAATCACTGCTATTTATACAGATAATAATGCTTATAAAATCACATTATTAACAAGTGGTTATTGAAACTTTTATAACCGTTTGTATTTCATATGTTACGTTATGTCCGGGCTTGCCTTGTGTATTATTTATCTTTATTGGATAGGATTAGTCGGAAACTGGGTTGAAGAGATCGGGGGTAGACATTGCAGACAAGTCGACGAGCGTAGTCAAACTTGCGACACTGCGGACGCTGCGGCAGACGCAGCGCCACTAACATGAATGGGGTCGCCTTAGGTGCGGTGTCCATAACCACTCGGCCAACGCGGACCTTGCCCTTGTGTAGTTAATGACCCTGTGAGTTTTTTCTGTGCAGGGCCCGACTGCCTGAAAACCAAAATGTCCGAACTGCGTCTCTACTGTGACCTCTTGGTGCAGCAGGTCAACACTATCCAATCACAGCACAGCGCAAGTCCCGAGACTCCGGAAACCTCTGAGGTACAAGTCACAATTTTCCATGATTCATGATGATCATTCGTAACATTTATTTTCCACCTAGATTCACCCTGCAAACAAATTAGGATGGGTTATATATAAAAATGAGATGTACAGTATTATCGACCAAAATTTGCGCTAACATCAATAACGAAAAATATCTGTGTTGTGTTTTGTAAATGATTAAAGTGTAACCAAACGAAAGTATGGCACGTTGCACCTTGTTGGAAAGCTCTTGTTCCCCTGAGTACATATTTCAATTTGGATCACACACAAAGTGTGGCAGAGTGGTTATAGAGCCCACCTCCCAGACCAGAGGTCGAGCAGTGCCATGGGTTTCCACCCCACCCCCACCTCAAGCTTTTATGCAATGTCTCCCCCCCCGACTATTCATCCCAGTTTCCCATTTAATCCTATCACTATTTTTCAAATTAAGAATGAAAAACGGCGCTTGCTCCCAAAAAACAAGATTCACACAGAGTAGTATAGTATTGGCACTGGTGATAGCTGAAGAAACCTTTTTATTGACGAACAATACGTTTGCAATTAGCTCTAACGGATCAATCATCAGATACATGTGTACTTGTGTGTTTGTGTGTGTGTGTAGGGGCAGCAGGATGGTGCAGTGGTTAGCAGTGCTTCCTCACAGCAAGAAGGTCCCAGGTCCTTTACGTGTAGAGTTAACATGTTCTCCAAGTCTGCGTGGGTTTCCTCCAGGCACTCCAGTCCCCCCCCCACCACTAAAAACATGTTCTAGTTAACCTGCTCTAGACAGTGTCCAAGCCTTTGGCTCAGAATCTGGAGTTGGCCCCCAGGCGCTGAACCGCAGCTGCCTACCTACTGCTCCTGAGGGATGGGTTAAATGCATGCATTAAAATGTATGTATGTGTGATTAAATTAAATAAATACTAATAATAATGATAATTATGTGTGTGAGTGTAGGTGTCCCTACTCAGTGCTACCTGCACCACATTCCTACGAACGTTGGAGGACTGCATGGCGCTGGCCAACGTCACACTGCAGGCAGATGTGCTCCCACACAGGGTAAGAAATATTTCTTTGGGTCCACGTTGGCTGAGTGGTTATGGACACCGCACCTAATGCGACCCCATTCATGTTAGTGGCGCTGCGTCTACCGCAGTGTCCGCAGTGTCGCGAGTTCGACTATGCTCGTCAACTTGTCTGCAATGTCTACCCCCGATCTCTTCAACCCAGTTTCCCACTAATCCTATCCAATAAAGATGGAAAAACGGCGCTGACGCCGGAAAAAATAACAAAAAAAAAGAGAAATATTTCTTTTAAAATCATGTGGACATGGATTGTATGACAAAATAAGTGGTGGGTTTTCTTGCATAGCTGTCTAATCTAGTTTACCCCTATTTACCCCTTTCAGTGCCAACACTTACACATTTAGGACAGATCAAGTCCTTGCGTAACATGATCTACGCAATGTGAGGAATCTTTTTAAAAAATCATCTTTGTGATATCATGATCACAGCCAAAATGCAGCTCAAAGAGTTCGGGGGGTACTTCCGGTGTCTGAACGTCACTTCCGGTGTCATTTACTTGCCGTGTATTTGGCTATTTTTCTGTCTATGTCTATTCAGTGGGAGCGCACAACTATAGGGTTATTTAAAAATTGTGATGGTAACTTGCGGTTTCTATTCCTCACCCAAATGTTAACGTGTGGACCTGTGACCCACAAACGCATGATTTAAATGGAACTCATACAGACACTGGAAGTGTGTTTCACCCGGCGGGACAAAATGCCAGCCCCCTGTATTTCGCGAGTAAACTCGCCCAATGAGTCCTCGGCACCTAAGGGGTTAAGTGCATGTACAATGAGTCTATCACTGATGTTCTTTGATCTGATCAAATATTCAAATTAATAACTAGCTACAGAAGAAACTCAGAAAATAAAGAACTCTGGATACTTGGAAAATGTATCTTTTAATGATTTCCATGCTAAAAAAGTCCCAGGTGTTGTGATTATGATTAACAAAATGCTATTGATGTTTCTTGCGACAATTTTGGGATACATTTCCAACAGTGAATTATCCGTTGTGTTTTTCATGTCCCTTTCTTACAGACAAAAAGGTCTGTCAGTCACCCCGGGACGTACAGCTTTGACGGGTAGGTTGTCTCAAGTATTCGTTGTGAAGTGTGCAATTTGTATTTCTTACTTAGCTACCCGACATGCCCAGTAAACCGCTAGCCTGGCAAGCCAGACCCAATGCATCGTCCACGAATTGCACATCGCCTATTCAGCGTCTAGTGATGTGCAATTCGTGGACGATGCATTGGGTCTGGCTTGCCAGGCTAGTAAACCGCCAGAAGGTGGCAGTAGAGTAGAGCGAGTTGCAGAGAGGGAAATGGTTCTCGTGTTCTCTGCGCTGTGATACAAAATAGGGCTGTTGCCCGTGACGTCACGGCTTGACATTTTTCTGGTATCGCGGATACGTATGGTTAAGTAGTATTTTTTTCCCACTTCATTTTAGAGGGTATAATACAATGACGTAGTTGCTGCCATCTGCTGGTGATTGATAGAATATTACCATGGATAAATGAATAATAGAACATTTTTAAACGGACAATGTCAAGCAAATATCGCTCGCTGCCTGTTTGTCTCATCGCAATGATACCAGCAAAATGTGTGTTGCTGCCAAGCAGTGAGGTCACTGTGCAACAGCCATATTGTATCAAACATGGGAATTGCAAGGCTGTCAACGCAACTGAATACGATTGTAAGTGAATACAAAAAAAAAAAAAACGCTTTACCATTTAAAACTTTAAATGTAAATTGTGAAGCCATATGCGACTGGTGGAGTTTAAACCATGATGCGTTTGCCCAGCGCACTGGTCGCATATAAATACCGTGTAGCCTCAACTTGGTATAGGTTGATTAACCTCTTCCTGATTTGAGGCGCCTCCAGATGTTACACTTGCATGTATTCATTTATGGGTATGCTACAATTAACAACTGAACACAGCTCCTTTAACCAGTCAAATATTCAGTATTGATTCTGAGATTCTGCCTGACCTCCACGGCTCCAGGTCTAATCTGAAGGACTGCAGCGTGGGCAGAGATCCTCGTTCTACCCAGCGCAGGAACCGCACCTGCTCAGACAGCTCTGTCTACGACACTGACGGTAAGACGTGTGATGAATCAAAACTCAAATCAAACTTTATTTATAGACCACTTTTAAAACAATGGGAATTGACGCGCTGGAAACATGACTTTTTAGATGGAATGATTGCAGCAGTATCAGAACATTTTGTGTTGCTCTCCCGATGAGGGTGAGTATTGGTTTTGGGAGGATCAATGCCTATTGTTAGGATCCACATCAGTAATTATCACAGATGAATACATTTTTTATATACAGGAGGATCTTCAATGCCAATTGTCTCTGTTGTCTTCGCTGCATGCAATGCAAAACAAAAACAGTCAATACGAGAGCTGCAGACTACATTAGCTGATATTGTCACTTTTCACAAGGCTGAGTCATGAGTTGTAGATTAAAATTGTGTAAAAGGAAAGTGGGTTTTGTATTGTAAGGAGACATTGTGTACAAGTTACAGAATCCTAACATGGCAAAGTAATGATAGGAGGATAGCTAAGTGTCATGATGGCAAGATTACCCCACGCTGTAATGAAGAGCAGGAAAAAGTTGCCACATTACTTCAAATCTGATGGCTCACAGAAACTCACCAACAAGTCACATGTTTCAATTCCCAGGTTTCATGGCCTGCCCGAACAGCGGCGACCCAGCTTCCATTCCCGAAGAACAAGTGGCCGCAGTCACGATGAAAAGCACGCCTACGGACACAGACACTGACCCGTCAATGTGAGCCCTTCGGGGGTGTGACCCTCGACCTCTGTCCCCCACCAGACTTGGCCGACTCGTCTTCCAACAGTGAAAGAAGTGGGTGGTGGTGGTGGGCAGGGCAGCCCGATGATGGCTGACAATTCAACCAGTGGAACACTGGTGTAGACAAGCCAGACAAAAATATGCGTGAACACGCGAGTGTCGCACTGTGGGTTACATCGATAAATTCCACATAGTAAACATACTAATTAATTATAATTAATTTCATAACATCGTCACTGTAGGCAGGACATGGTCAGGAATTAATTCCCTCCCATGTTTAGTTATACCCTTAGGAGGGTATAACTGGGCGTTAAGGCCCAGTTCTACCCTATGTCAATAACGGAAATGGACACTTTCATCTGGTTCCGTAGGTAGTTTCATCCATCACTTTGTCCTTTAGCCCAGACCTTAGCAATCCAGTGAGCTGCGGGCGGGACGGAGCAATATCACAAGAAACTATGGAGACAGTAGAGAGTCACGAGCGTTTCGCATGCGACTCAGCACCGCCCTTTGGAGGATTTATGTACAGCTGTAATAAGATCAGAGGCATGAACACAAGCTCCACGATCAAGGTCTAGTTGGGTTTGTCAGGTTTAGCAGTGTTGTGAGACTGCAGGCACCTACATGAAATGGCAATGTTGGTCATATTGCTTACTAACTTTTAGTGAATGTCTTCATAATAACATGATTCCACACATGGCACCAGGGGTGTACAATAGATTTCCCGCTAGTGCTCAGTAAAACAAATACGGAAAGCCACTGAGATGGGAATGGGAATACTTGATCAAATATAATTCACATAACAAGACATAACATGAAGGAATATACAGTATGGATTATGTATGGCTATTGAAAACTTTCAGTATTTTATGGGTAACTCACTTGGTTGCGGTTACAGCGCGCAGAATAGACGATGCTGGGTGTCAGTGTGAGAGACTCCATAAGGTTCGTGTAGTCGGCACTGGCGCCACGTGGGGCCCCCACATGGACGGGTGGGAGCAGAAAGCCAGCTGGGCTCCTGCCGAGTAGGGTTGTGGGGGGCAAAGAGCCACAGGCCAGTGGCCACCCCTGTTGATCACTGTAAACCATGCACGGCGTACTACTGAGCTCTATAGACGAGTTTGGGGGGTACTTCCGGTGTCTGAACGTCACGTCGGTGTCATTTAGTTTGCTGTGATTTTGGCTATTTTTCCAACATGTATATTTGGTGGGAACACACACCTACAGGGTTATTTAAAATGGATGGTGGTAACTTGTGGTGTGCTATTCATCACCCAAATGCTCTTGTGCGCATCTGTGGCCCACAAACGCATGATTTAATCATCAGTGCAACTCGTTCCATTTTCTCATTCCTTTCGGAATAACTAGTAGAAGCAGCCAGCCTACTGGTCCAGAAGAACATGTGACCACTCGGTGAGTAACTTTAAGTTGGATTTTGACTGTATTTCATCAATATTTATACAAAACTATGAACGGAGCGAGTGGTGTGATGTGTAACTGGTCACAGAGCGACACCTAGTGGTCGGATTTTGAACTGGCGTGGGTTTTGTGTGTTTTGTGTGCTCGGACCTCGG
>OMKY01099590.1:1788-12038 GCA_900302395.1 Bregmaceros cantori | reverse complement strand
AGCTGATGGGAGGTGAATTTGACCCTAGCAGAAGCGATAGCATGGAAACTATTGAACTTTGTAGGCATTGTCGTACAGGAAGGTTTTAAGCATCCTTTTAAAGATTTCCAGGGATTCTGCTTGTCTTATGGCCAAGGGAAGCCGATTCCAAAGGAGAGGTGCTTGGTGACTAAAGGCTCTGGCTCCAGTTCAATGTTTTTTAATCCTGGGAATGGCAAGTATCTACTTTCCTTAGCTGTACTTATCTACTGGCTTATAACATATTTATAAGATACATTTTTTCACCCAATCTTATTTGTACCTTTATTGTAACGTTTGTGCTGCTGAGGGGGCTTAATAGTGTTCAGTATCCAACTGAATGGGTTGACAATTTATAAACATACATTATAATTTATATTATCATTTTTGTTATATATACATTATAATTTATATTATCATTATTGTTATATATACATTATAATTTATATTATCATTATTGTTATATCCTCAAAACGCTTCGTACAACAGGTTTCGTAGCGTGACCCGTCAATGGTAGCGTTCTAACACCTGAGGACTTGTTGTGTGTGTCAGGCAAACACGCGCTGTAGACCCGCTGCTGGTAGCATTCTAACACCCGAGGACTCGTTGCGTGTGTCGGGCAAACACACGCTATCGAACCGCTGCTGGTAGCGCTCTAACACCGGAGAGCTGTAGTCTCTGCAGCGTGTTGTGTGTCTGTGTTTGCCCCGAAGCGGAAGAAGCTGTGTTGTGGAGCTGGGCGAATGTGGAGCCCACTTCGGCTTCCTCCGGTCGGTGGAGCGGGTGCTGGGTAGTGCTGCAGCCGACGCGGACTCGCTGCGTGTTGCGGCGAACACAGACACTCGACACGCTGTAGAGACCCGCTGCCGCAGCACCGCACAGCCGAGGACTTGCAGCGTGACCTTCTCTCTGCAGGTTTTGCAGAATTTGCGCCGTTTCACTTTGACGGAAGCCAGTGTTTTTTTGTGAGTTTTGCCTCCACCATGGCAAACGCCACATGTGCTGTTGTTTTGGTCAAGCAGATGAAGAAGCGTGACGTGTCACTAGTGGGCGTGGTATTGAAGCATACATCAGATAGACTAAGTTTCAATGTGTATCGCGATCCTACCGATCTATTAGAAATGGCAGATCGTGACTGCTTAGAATCGTCGGACGGGTTTAAATCGTCAGATCGAACACCCCTACTTTACACGTGTCTAGACCTGGAAGTATTCATCAGTTGAATGACTGCAAAAAAATATAGCCATAGATAAAAATGCCACATTTCTAGTAGATGGAATTGCAAAAGTTCAATGTACTGCTGAAGATGGTGAACTGCCCCTGAAATAATAACCCCAAGTTACCACCACCCTTTTTAAACTACGCAGTGGGCGTGTGCTCCCACTAAATAGACATGTTAAAAAATAGTCTAAAACACGGCACTGGAGCTCCTACGAACGACCCACCAAACTTGTCTATGGGCTCATGCTGCTTTGTGAGCTTTTGATGGTGCCAGCACAATAATTCACAGTCTTCAGATAAAAAGGATTGTCAGCTAATATACATAGCATTTAGTATTATTTATATATTCATTTCTGACTGACGACTTATCGAATTCACGTTACTACGTGTAACACAGACTCCGCACACTCAGAGTAGCAGACCCAGATGGCTGGGTTGGCTACTGTCTGTGTCACATCCTAAAGGTTGTTTGAACCTGGAAACTAGGGATGTACCGCTACCATTTTTTTGAAAACCGATACGAGTACGAGTACAATAATTTCAATATTTGCCGATACCGAGTATTCCCGACACCGATACACCCCCCAAGAGATTAAGCCTATGTATATTTGATATATTATTTTGACATGCATATAGGTCAGAGTAGAATAGGCAGCACCGCCTCATTTCACAGTAGAGGTCTCGGTGGTTCATGGTATCGGTTCACGGTATCGGCAACTGTTTGACAAGTACGAATACATAAATGAGTATCGGGCCGATACCCGATACCGGTATCCGTACATCCCTACTGGAAACTGTGTGTCCTCTCTATGCATGGAAGTCTTCCATGTGTGAAATAAAATGAGTCACTTGCCGGGAGACTGACCAGAGTGAGTCCCCTTGCATGGTATGGCAAAATTAAGCTGGGTATTATACAACCATTGAAATCTTCATCCCTCCAGGTGGTGTACATGATTTGGAACGCGCTCAACGACCCAATCTTCGGCTACCTCCAGGACAACTCCCGAATACCCTGCTGCTCACAGCGGCGCCTCTCCATTCTTTACGGAGCCCCCCTTTACTCCATTGCCTTCCTGTTGGCCTGGTTCCCCTGGAGTGCATACTCGGCTGGTGACGCGTTGATCGGTGTGCACCTGACGGTGGCGTTGTGCGCGTTTGACGGCATGCTGACGTTCGTGCTGCTGGCACAGTGTGCACTCTTTGCTGAAATCTCTGGGCAGCATCACAACCGTCTCAGACTTATCAAGTACAGCCAGGTAATATTTGTTGCACATAGGGATGGAACGATATACCACATTATTAATCAGAATTTTTTTCTCTTCTTTTTTCCCCAACTTCTTTTTTCGGCCATTTTCCATTTTATTGGATAGGGTTCGTTTGAAAGTGTGACAAGAGAGACTGGGGGAAGACGCTGCAAATTGGGGCGGTCGGCGATGAGAGGAGAACTGACATGTGAACGAAGTCACAGGCTGGCACTATGTCACATTGTAGGCCTACACATTTTTGAAAAATTCTTCTATCATCAAAATAGTTAAAAATCATTGCCGTTCATACTTTTTCTGGTGCGTTCATATTTTATGAACAATGAATGATGAATAAGAGAAAAGTCAAAAGACGTTTTTTCTGTGTAATAGAGGCCGCATGTGATGTAATATGCGCGCCATAATGACGCACACGTCACCATACCAACTGCACTAAACAACATGATTACATCGTATATCGCATTTTTTTTATTTACGATGTAAAATTTTAAAATGAAAGTTACGAATTTAACTACGATTCTATGAATGCCGAATGACCACCAGAGGGCGGTGCTGAAGCGGTCCGTAGGGATGAAATAGAATCGTATACGTAATAATCGTATCGTGGTGGCACGTAGTAACGTACTGCGTGAGTGCCCAATGCACTTTACCCAGAGAGTTCACCAACATCACCGCGTTGGAACAGAATCTGTTTTTACTCAAGAAGGTGGCTGTGCTTCATTTCACGTAGTACGCAAAGTGCACTCCACTTTGTGCGCTACATATTCCATGGAAAGTGTAACAGTACTGTTTCAAATGGAATACTCCAAACTAAACGGAAACGGCGCTCGCACAACGTCTCGTCATTCCACTCCTGGCCATTATCACCCTATACATTAAAGTAACCTCACACGTCAATTGGAATAGATATTGCATGACTGACAGGTGACAGTTCTCTATAAAATAAATAATGAATGAATTAATACTTTATTCCAGACTCATGACTCCATAAAAAACAACAACATAGAAACATAAAAATAAAAACATAGAAAAGGCATACGTACTGAAATGCAGCCATTTCGAGACAAAATCAATACACATCAACCGAAGACAACTCTTCCAGTGTTTCCACAGCCCAGAAGTATATCTGGTGTCACTCTGTTTTATGTCAGTAAGTGCACTTATCAAGCTATTCTTTGACCCTAGTAGTCTGTACATAAATTCATACATACAATTCCTCAGCACTGCATGGAAGGTGGGGACATTACAATTCACAAATATGGTGCTAGCACTCGTCCATCTAGGGAGCTTGAGTAGGATCCTATCCATCCATCCATCTTCATCCGCTTATCCGTAGTCGGGGGCAACAGCTCCACCAGAGAGCTCCAGACTTCCCGGTCCAGAGGAACATTAGCGACCTCCTCCTGGGGGATCCCAAGACGCTCCCAGGCCAGGGAGTTGATGTAATCCCTCCACTTGCGCCTTGGTCTGCCCCGGGGTCTCCTCCCAGTGGGACATGCATCGAGGACCTCCCTAGGGAGACGCTCGAGGGGCATCCTAACCAGATGCCCGAACCACCTAAGATGACTCCTTTCCAGGCGTGACTGAAGAAAAACTCATTTCGGCCGCTTGTATTCGCGACCTAGTTCTTTCGGTCATGACCCACACTTCATGACCATAGGTGAGAGTAGGAACGAAGATAGCTCGGTAGACAGAGAGCTTTGCCTTCTGGCTCAACTCTCTTTTCGTCACGACCTCCGGCGGAGCTTCTCTGGCATCCCTGTGGAGGTTTGGTCATTTGGACATTGAACAGTAATGGGAGTAGGATCCTAAAGGCATCATTATATGCAACTTGTAACTTCTTTAACTTTGCACTGGCACCAAAGATGAGATGTGTACTGTGGTGTACAGTATGCTCTAAATAGGTTTACCTTTACATCCTGCGGAAATTGGAACAGATCCCAGGTCTTGTTTTCTGTGTCACTATGTAACCTTTGCTGCATTCAACATAACCATAGACTGTATATAAAAATGGACACCGCATTCGTTTTGATGTCCGCATTCGTTTTGATGGCGCGCAGTTGGCGGCTTCAACCCGAGTTTGATCCAAGCAATTGGATGACGTCATGCATGCTGCGTCTACTTTATATACAGTTTATGAACATAACCCAACGAGTCACTCTTCCTTGACAGGTGGCGTCTCTGCTGGGCTCCTCCAGCGTTCTGTTCTGCAGCCTGCTGTCCAACAGCATGGAGGACTATGCTGCCTTCCAGTGGGTGGTGGTGGTAATAGCGGTACTCGCCTGCTTCTGCATGATGTTCACGGGCATCCACAGTCAGAGCAGATTCGATCACAAGACCTCCACCTCATCCACGTCTTCCTTGACTGCGTTTGTTGAAGAAGACTCGAGGGACGCCAAGCACCCCGAGCCGCCCCCTCTGTCACTATCTCAGGTGTTCTCCATGACGCGACAGATCCTCGCTGAACGCAACTTCCAGCTGTTTGTTCTCATGAACTTCTTCCAGGTGAGGGGGATTACGTCATAGCCGTCATGGCTCAGTTCATTAAGACAGTGCACTATAACACACACATGTTGGAGAGCCATGAGTTCCCTCCCCCTTACTGCCGTCTCCTCCCCCTTCTTCACCCCTTTCCAGTTAATCCTGAATAAAGCTGAAAATTATGCGAATGCGCAGAGAAAATATAAAAATACTACAAAGAAATATTAAATTGTGATATAATTGAAGTCTGTATGCATTTTGTCTATTGAATTTATTAAATACTAGAAGCAAGATGTTATTTACCTTTTCATTTTCTTTACATTTATGTGTGCGAGGGGATTTTGTGTTTACTACAAAATATGAATGAATGAATGAAGTTTATTTTGAATATTATTAGCACTCACACACAAAATACAAAAACAAATGAAATTAATTACAAATAATGAAACACAATAATACAATCTGAAAATAAAAATGATGATGAACTAAATATTCGAAAAGGAGTGAGACGAAGTAAAACTTATTGAACCGAAAACTAACTTCTCCCACCCCTTGTCTAGCTAAGCAGCATTTGAATGTAACTACATACACATATATGCTATGCTGCATGCTTTCATTAATTTATAATATATACATAATTATACTCCCATACACACATATTTATACACGTCTATAACTGTATTCTATATTAATACAAATTTATACAAATTCTTTATCCATATTTGGCAAATGTTATGTACCACTCAACATATATTTCTGCAATATATGCTTAGCTGTAGTTATCTACTGTATAACAATATAAATTATTTTTCAAAGATCATTAGATCTTGATATGTCCTCTTACGATCCAGTCTTTCAATATTTATTTATTTCAAATATGTATGCTATTATTGGCAACAAATGTCAGATAGTTGCTAACCTTAATCTATGTGCTTATTAAAATGCTCAGGTGTTCCTGCTAGCATTCTTCAGCAACTTCACCATGATCTTCATGGAACATCTCATTCCGAAGGACGTACTGCCCCCTATCGCTAAGAGTATCATGTACGGCGCTGGCTTCATATGTCCTCAGGTAAATCCTAGTCATTTATATTTGAACTTGCAGTTCAAATATACTGCAAGTTCAAAAATACATTTTTAAAAAACAACTTGAGTAAGACTACTAAGTACTGATCCAAATATCTGCTCAAGTAAAGTAAAAAGTAAAGGCTGAGAAATGTGCCTAAAAAGGTATTTTTGAAAGTAAAAAGTACAGGCTCTAAAATGTACTCAAAAGTATTTTTGAAAGTATAAAGTACAAAGTACAAAATCTAAATCTGCACGCACCTGTGTGCAATGTCACATGACTACATATGCTAGAATGAACGAAGATTGCAATATGCTGCCCTCTTTCACCAAGTGTTCTTTTTTAAATGAATGCACTTATTAGAAATACTGAAATAATGGAATGGAAAAAAATAATCCAAATTGTGGTATACAGTGCAGTTCATGGATTTTTGTCAGCTACTAAAAGTAGTAAAATATTAATGCCCAAACCATTCCGGTAAGACAAATCTGTGATCCGACACCACCAGAAAGACCCTGCTAGTCTCAGATCACACATTCTGGGTGTAGTCTCCTCCTATTGTCAGTGTGGCAGTCGTGTTTCTATCCCTAGTGGCCATATTGTGTGTTTCACAATGGTGTCAGTTAGCACGCTTTGTTATTTGTTCCATTAAATATCCTCTACACAATCTGGCTGTAGACTTTTGTTCGACTCGAGATGGACTCCTGAAGTCTGTGTGTCCATTCCATTGTGTGTGATAGGGGTAGGGTTATTGACGATTCATTGAAAATATAATGTTAGCATGCTTTACTGTCACTAAATGGCTATTGAAAAGATACAACTTGTAATTTTGTACACTTAATGTATGGTGTTAGATTTTTCATTGTTTATTGTTTCTAATTTATAGAAACAACTAGAAGTATGCTAAAGGGATATCCCTGAAACGCGATGGAAGGGTCAATGAAATCCAGGATCCAGATGGGTTCAGAACATCCACTGGTCTGAGGACGCCACCCTAGAGCACATTTATGGGAACATCGTGCCCCTGTCGCTAAAGATCACCAGGAAGAGGTTGATGTTCACCGGACATTGCCATCGCGCTACCAAGGAAATGATACAGCCTTTATTGCTGTGGAAACCTCGTGGCCTAGTTCGTGACAGAGGCCTCACCTACCCAGACATTATCGCCAGGGACGCGGGAATGGAGAGAGAGGACCTCCCGGTGGCCATGGTGGACCGGTTTACCTTAACACCAAACAACTGTTGTTAAAACAAACCTGAAGAAATTTGAGGCAAGCCCATCCGTCCGGTCCGAAGTTATGGACCAAATAAAAATGTGGCCATCTTGAATTCATCCATCTTGTAACTGGTGGCCTCCAAATTTTAATGCATCAACACGCAGGATCTTACACGGCGGCGATGCACACAAAACCATTACATTCCCTATGCTCTGCGTTTGGGGGATATTTGCTCCTTGGTGGGAGGTGTCATGTGGGCTGTGTTCCAAGTTGCGTACTTCACAAAGTGCACACCATACTACATGTATAGTGCAGAAATTCTCAGCAGAGAAAAAAATAACACGTTAAGTGTGATTCATACCGCATTACTGTGACAGTTCACTATCATCATCATCCGTCCTATTGATGCTTAGAGCCAATCAACTTCACCAGTCTTCTCCATTTGGGACGGTCCTGTGTTAGGGCCTCAGCTTCACTGAAGTCTTTTGACATGGCCGTACCAGCGCTGGGCCGCCAGCCGGGATGCGGGGGGCTGTTCCCGGAGTGTGAGGGTCAGCAGTTCACTATAGAATAAATAAGATATAAACTCACATTTAAATGACACTGAAGCCATCTCAACAGTGCATGCAACCACCACGATGTCTTCGGTTGCCGTTGTTTGTTTTGAAGCTTTTGCCGTGTGGCCCTGCCCCTTAGGCTAATCAAAATGTCGTCCTAGGGGCGTGTGTAGTGTTGAATCATCCCACACTTTGTATTAAGTGCACCATCTAGGTACTTGTTAGCCTGGCGAGCCAGAACCAACGAATCGCCCGCATCCCATGCGATTAGAACGATCATCGGGTCTGGTAAAAGCCGGGTCAAAAAAACGTGTTAAAAAAGTTTCAATCAAATTGTGTTATCCAGTCACAGCGCAGTACTTGGGACAAGCGGCATGGAGGCGTGACAACCAAACTCTGCCCACGTCTTGCGTCACCCATACCAAACGCCGCCAACATCTTGATTCAAATAATTCGATTGGTCTGCGCATATACGGGCGACGTCTGCCTGATTTTCCTAGACCTAGACCCAATGTACCGT
Source organism: Bregmaceros cantori (assembly GCA_900302395.1). Taxonomy (NCBI): domain Eukaryota; kingdom Metazoa; phylum Chordata; class Actinopteri; order Gadiformes; family Bregmacerotidae; genus Bregmaceros; species Bregmaceros cantori. The sequence goes on along the minus strand of OMKY01099590.1, from coordinate 3,696 downwards.
CTAGCAATGTGCAGTGCCTGGACGATGCGTACCAGACTAGGTACTTGTGGCCCACTTCATTTTGACACTTTTGAATTGGAACAGCACTATGCACTCAAGTGTTGAATTATGCGTATTGGAACACAGCCAATAATAATATTTGCTCCTTGGCGGAAGATGTCCTATGGTCTTGTCTAATCTTCAAGATACCTGTCCACAGGTTTTGGTGCTGAGCAGCCAGGGTCTGCTGCGTAGTGTGGGCTACTACAAGCTGATCCTCCACATCTTCCATGCCGAGGCCATCATGGCCTTTGTGATGCTGATGTTAGGAGCTCAGCATCACTACCTGCTGGCATTCTTCCTCACCGTAAACATGTATGCACGTCTTATCACATGAACCACTGTTGTTGTCATGTCCAGATCTGGGGTGTACATATTTTTTTTTGATGAGTTACTCATCATTATACCAGCAGATGGTACGCATATTTATTTTTATTTTTTATTTATTTATTTTTTGTTTTTATTTACTTTTTTATTTCCTATTTTTTACTCCTTTATTTATTAATTGTATTGTATGTATTATGTACGAGTTACTTCTTTTTTATTATTTGTGGTTTTCTCTCCGACTCCCCGTCCTCTGTTTCGGGCCGCGCCGTACTCACTATGATGCATCGAACGGCAGGGGACTATAGACGAGTGCTATTTTAGCGAAACATTGCATGACTTGCAGATAACCTGGGTGGACCATGGTGGTGGTACGCAATTAAGATTTTTACTACGCGTGCATACCGCTTATGTGCAGTCCTACTTTACTTTTATGAGAATTTGTATTAATTCTAACATAAATATTTCACTGTCCACAGGGTCCTCATCCAGGCTTCATTCAGCCTATACAACTTACCTCTAGCTGACATCATTGATGCTGATCAACAGATGCATAAACGCAGGTGTGTGCAGTAAATTGATCGTTGTTAAAAATAATAAATAATAAAATTATAATAATGTAAATACACGCAATCATACAGTGTGATTTACACATTCAATGTGATTTATAAAAATCACGAGTCCCGCTCCTTGGAAAAAATGTCTGATTCGCCCCTGATCACAGATCTGAGGATTGGATTGGTGCACCTCTATTTGAATAATGTCTTTGTTGTATTGTGTCCCCTGTCCCCTTCCATACCAAGATGACTACTGTATTACTTTTACTGTGATTAAAGCTAACATGTTAGTGTGGGTCTGTGTTGGCAGCCACCCCCTATCATCCATGGTATTTGGATCCAATGCGTTGTTCACTAAACCTGGCCAGTCGCTGGCTCCCATGCTGGTGGTGACCATCCTCAACCAGTTCAACTACGACACCCTCAAGGACATCGGCAGCCTACAGAATGCTCCGGATGCAGAGTAAGATCACAAAAATTCTACTGACTGTTGATGTTTTTGTCAGGTCACCGAACCGGTGCAAGGAACGAAAACGAAAACCGAAAACAAAGCAGAAACTGAAACGAAAAAGGTTTCTTCAACTGTTTCGAAACAGAAACGGAACATTACCGTTTCAAAACTTTTTTTTTTCCTTCTCAATATATTTTAACATATCCTATATCTGTGAGCAGAAGAGGAAGCAAATGTAATGGCGTTAATACAGTTGCACTGAAGTTTGAATGTCCACCAAATATATTTTGTACAAACTATATCTAAACTTCACATTGCACAATATAAGGAACTTTGAGAATTAACTAAATGTTTGCGTTCCGAACTGGTTCAGGACTGATATTTTGGTGGTGGAACGGTTCTGAGAACAAAAACGTTAAACATAGGCCTGACTGATTCATTCTGAACGGAACTTTTTAAGAATAATTTTGTTTTCAAGCCCTGGTTTTTGTCTTGTATTCTTATTTTTTTGGCGGATGAAATGACTGCTGCCTGATG